>JAKZJZ010000512.1:0-46746 GCA_022702705.1 Papilionanthe hookeriana x Papilionanthe teres
CCAACCGAGCATTTACGATGCTCTCATCTTATCAAAGGAGATGAGGGAAGCTCGATCAAGGCCTTACTTCGATCCGGAAATTTGCTTAACTCAAATGGCCTGAGATTCCTTAGATGAGGCTTCGCTCGTTAAAGGAACAACGAGGTATTACCTTCACGTAGACAATGACCTACTACTGGGATACAGCATCACAACCGACCGTTGTACATTTCAGCCATAATCGGGAAGTTTACGCTCTCCGCAGTATTGGTGGATCCAGGAGCATCAATCAATATAATGAGTCTTCGAACACTAGCATACTTGGAAATCGATGCTCGCAGCTCGAGGCCGACAAAATGTTATTAAGAGGATTCAACCATAAAGGAGAAAGAGCCCTCGGTCAATAACGCTACCGATGAAGACCGGTGATTTAGCAAAGACAACCGCAAAATTTCATATAATCGATTCGTAAACGTCGTTCAATGCTCTATCGGGCCGACCATGGATACATGAAAACAGGATGGTACCATCATCTCTCGCATCGCAGCATCAAGTATTACGATGGCAGGGGAACAATGCATCAAAGGTGACTTGCAACCATTCTCCGTACATGAGATCGGGAATCCATGAAGACGCAACTTATTATGCACCGCCAAAGAAAACAATCTTCTCCGTAGATACCGTAACAAATGAAGCAAAGAAAGTTCGAGACAACGAAGAACCCGAAGTTCTAGTCCAATAACCACTCACCACTCCTTCCGGCGAGATGGTGAAGGTTTCTCCACAACTCGCATCCGAGGTCGAGGCCGTGGACGAGGCCGCGGTAGACACTCAGGACAATCGGACAGAGGAAACCAGCCATCAATGTCGATTGGGAAGATAGTTCGAAGAAGAAAAAGAAATCAAGCAAGAAGCAAGAACAATAAGTCGAAAGAAGCCGCAATACAAGATCTCCCTCGAAGATGAAAAGAACGAAGAATACAAATCAATGTACGAGAAGATTAACCACTACGTACATACTATGACCCTAACTCCGATCCATTCTAATAAGATCGAGGGTATGGAGGTCAAAGAGGTACGTAGTGACGGTGCAAAGCCGATCAAATTCTACCGTGGTGCTTCTTCCTCCAAAACTCGAAAATAATGTACAATTCGAAGATGTCACTTCATCGAATTAATGGAATTACCTTTCGAGTGGTACTCTCCCCCGTGTTCAAAATTTAATTCAACGTGGTTTCTTACCTCGACAATGGACAAGAGGCCAATCACAACATTTTGAAAAGTTATGGAATAACTCCGTCGTCCTCCCAATTCAAAGTATGGACTCGGATTCGACACAAGTAGGTCGGCCGACGATACCGAATTTTGCTTCGGTTGTCACTTGCAAGTCCAATGAAAACCGCATGGAAACTACGTACGAACTCGAAGATTTACAAATCGAGACGCTCCACCGTAATTCGAAGAAGAAATTAAATCCACAATAGATGAGTTAACGGAAGTTAACTTAGGTACTAGCGAAGAGCCTGTACCTACCTTTGTTAGCTCCTTACTCAATAAAGAAGTCTCCGAAGAAATAATCAAGTTATTAATGGAATTTAACGACCGTTTTGCTTGGAGCTACGATGAAATGCCAGTGATTAGCCCCGCAGGTTGCAATACCATAAGCTAGGAGTGGATCCTACTTCGTTCCACCGTACAAGGTCCCGTAAGAATGCGTCTCGAAATCGAACAAAAAGTCATACCGAAGTTAAAAAGCTAATAGACGCTAAATTTGTCCGTGAAGAACAATACCCGACTTGGTTAGCCAATGTGGTCCCAGCTAGAAGAAGAATGGTCGATCGAATTTGTGCGGACTTCGTAGATTTAAACAAGGCATGTCCAAAAGATGAATTCCCTCTACCGATTCCAGAACCGATGATCGATATTGCTTCGACACATGAAATATTCTCGTTCATGGATGGATCTTCGTGATACAACCGCATAAAAATGGCTCCGAAGATGAAAAGCTTACAAAGCATTCGAACGCCGATCGGAGTATTTTGCTACACAAAGGATGCCATTCGGATCGAAGAACTGCAGAGCAACCTACCAAAGAGCAATGACAAGAATTTTTGATGATCTCATCCACAATCAAGTCGAATGCTACGTGACGATGTCGTCATCAAAAGCAAAGTAAAGGAAAACCAATTCGTATGATTCTGAGAATTGTTTTCGAACGATTAAGACAATTTAACCTTAAGATGAATCCTTTAAATGCGCCTTCGCGTCACCTCCGGAAATTCTTAGGATTCGTTGTCCGACATCGTGGAATCGAAATCGACCCGAGAAGATTAAAGCCATCTTAGAAATGCCGCCTCCCAAAACCTTAAAACAACTACGATCTTTTCAAGGGAAGCCGGCATATCTTCGACGCTTTATCTCAAACCCCGTCGGTAGGTGTCGACCTTTCTCGGCACTAGTTAAAAAGGACGCCAAATTTATTTGCCGGCCGAATCTCCTCTCAATGACGATCTGCCAGATGAACAAATAATGAACCTAGAAGACCTTGACGATCGACGTTGGGAATTATATTTCGACGGAGCATCTTCAGCACACAAAGACGAAGAATCGCAAGTGATAAGGCCCTTGAAGGCAGTGAATCGGGCTAATCTTTATAACACCGGAGCGGGGGATGTTAAGATACTCCTACCACTCGACGTAACCGTGTACAAACAACGAAGCGAATACGAAGCCCTCATAACGGGATTGGAATTAACTCATTCAAACTGGGATAGCAGACATCAACATCTACGGGGATTCACAATTAATCATTCAACGTATTGCCGGACAATACAGTAATTTTTAAAGCCAAGACTCGAACAATACTTCCAAGATGACATACAACATGTTGGAACAGATTCCAAATGTAACGATCTACAAGATTCCTGTAAAAGAAAATGCTTCTAGCAGATGCTTTAGCCCGTCTCGCAAAAGAATTTGCCTCGTTTGCAAGATGAATCGCTGGAAGTGTCAGCTCACTGGACGTCAGTCCTATCACAAATTCGACATACACGATACACAAACCGAAAAAAGAGAAAGAATCAATGCAGTAAAGGATTTAAAAACATGCAAGATCAGCGACAACCATTGATAGACTACCCGCAAACAGAAAGCTACCGTACGATAGGTCGCAACTCCATCGATCAAGAAAAGAACTCGTCCTACGCATTAATAAACAACACATTATACGAAGGTCTTTCGATCAAATGCGGCTAAGGTGCCTAAGCGGGTCCGAGGCCCGTGAAATTGTTAAAGAGGTGCATCTCAGACTCGTGGCGCTCACCACCGGGTCCAAAGATGAAAATGAAAATTAAAAGACTAGGGTACTTCTGGCCCTCGATGATGACCGACTGCATGAAAATCGCCAAGAGCTGTCATCAATGCCAAGTGCACGGAGTGGTTCTACACCAACCTCCAAATGTGCTACACCCGACAATTGCGTCGTGGCCATTTGAATGTTGGTGCACGTATATAGTGGGTCCGATAGAACCACCATCTTCAAAAGGACATCGCTTCATTCTCGCGGCTACAGCATTACTTTTCCAAGCGTGCGTGCAGCTCCACTTAGAGAAGTGAAAACACACCACGTGCTACGCTTTTCAAGAACCAAGTTGTCTCATCGTTGTTGACCTCATTTTTGATGAGGTCTTCCTTTCTTCTTTTAGTGCTTAGATCTAGCCTTAGCTTTTCCTTCGACTATCTTAGAGGACTAGAATCGGGACCCGCCTTTTAGAAATTCAAACCACTTCTAAACTCCCCGCAAACTCCACAAACTCGACTATAGACCCCTAATCACCTAGAGGGTCGAAATCAAATGTGGAAGTTTAAAGGATGAGTTCCTATGTGACTCTTCGGCCTTAGGACTACCCCCGGCGGCCCGGTCCGATGAAGGGGCCGACATTACATCATACACTTACACACTACATTTCCACACACTTCCTAAAACCACACCCATACCCAACTTAACCTCCCGACTCATGTAGGTGATTCACATGGATGGTCCTTAACCCCTAAGCCCTCGCTAAGAGGGTTATGAACAACATAATGAATGCCTCAAATGAGTCCTCTCATGGCTCATATGGGCTTGAAATGGCTTCATGGCTCAACCAAAATGATTTCACCCCACCCAAATTCACCCAATCTTCAATTTCCCAAATTTTCAATTTTTGACCCCCGGACCCTACACCTACTAAACCTACCCAAAACCCTCGAATTACCCAAATTTTTGCAAAATCTCCAAATTACCTAAAATTTTCCAAAATCAATCCCAAACACCTCCACATCACTCAAATTGATCATCCATACCCAAAAATACCAAAAATTCCAAGAAAACCCCCCAATACCCTCCAAATACCCAAAATACCCTTCTTGGCCTAAAAATCCAAAAATTCAGAAAATTCCCAGAAAATTCCAGAAAATCCCAAATATTCCCAATTTCATTTTGTCCAACTACACCATGGGCCAATTTTGTCAATTTACCCTACTTTTGTCAAAACCCCCAAATCGACCCATTTTAACCCAAAGTGGACCCAATGTCAAACCAAACATACCCAATTGACCCCAATTTTGGTCCAATTCAATTCTAAACTTCAATTCAACATTCCCAATACCAATTTAGACCAAATCCAAGTCCAATTTGATTGACATTTGGATCCAATTTCACTTTGGGCCTTAAAGCCCAAATTTGGACCCATGACCCAAACTTAGCCCAAACTAACCCAATTCAACTCCAATTAACCCCAAATCTTTTCTAAACCTTCCTTAACATCCTCATAAACAAAACACTAACATGATTTGCCCAAGATTTTGACCCAAACCCCACTCAAATTCAACCCAAAATCAAAAAGCCCAATTTCGACCTAAACCCAAATCTAACCCAAATAGGCCCAAACCTCAAAATTAAAACCCAACCAAAGCCAAAACCTCTTTGAAACACTCCCATAAACATTTCTTAATATTTATTTTACATCAATTTCAACCCTAGCCCAACATTGGCCCAAGTTAGCCCAATTTGACCTACATTGGCCCATTCACCAAAAGAATTCAAATCCAACCCAATTCAAGTCCAAACTACCCCAAATTTGCTTCAAGTCACTCATGACACATCCATGAGCTAAACCCAATAATTATTTGGCCCAACCTCTTTACAAAATTTCATCCCAAAATCCATTTTAAAATTCAAGAGCCCACTTTCCTAATCCATCTTAAAAGCCCATCTAAAACCCTTTCAAAAAAGCCCAAAATTCTTCCAAGGCCCATATGACATTTCCCCTCATCATACTTTCAATTAAAATCATCCCTAAGTCCTAAATTCATCATCAAATAATTCCAAATCAAGCCTCATGCCAAATCACCCCTAAATACCAAAATTTTCCTTAAATCCATTTCCATGAAATCGACTTTACTTTTCCCAAGCCAAATGGAGCCATGGAGCCATGCATAAGCCATATGCAAGCCATGAGAGCCTCTTTACATGTCACCATGCCATTTTGGGCAAAAGGAGGAGGCTCTTTCCTTAATTCCTAAAGGTGATTAACCACTTCCATGTTTCCACTAAACCATGCTTAAGCCTAATCGTGCTTGGATGGTGACTCGACCCTACCGATTATGCCGAGCCAAATCACTTTTCCCTCAGCCAAAACCAGGCCTCGGGTGGTGCACCTAGCCCAAATGGGTGGGTTGACCCATTTAGGTTCAAATCTAGCCATGCCCCATTCCACTTTGGATCAAAGCCTTTACACATGTCCATGGCCAATCGATCGCACAAACCTCCACCCCCGACCCACCCGACCTCGAGGGTGACCCATGCTCGGCCGGCCGGCCACCAGTGCCGCCGGAAAACACCATGGCCGAAAGTTCACATGTGAGCCAACATTGAAATTCTCACTTGCCGAGCCGCCCCATCCCCAGCTGGCTACCATGGCCGATCTTCTCCTCACCAGAGCAAACTCGATCCCAAGCCCTAACTCCCCCGGAGGCCTTCCACCCTCTCCTATTTAAACCCCTCACCCTCTCGGCCAAAGGGGAGCCAAGCACAAACCTCGCCGAAACTCGCCAAAATTGTTTCAAACCCTTCACCATCCCGAGAGCAGCTTGATCCCCGATGTCAATTTGCCCTAATCCCCACCAACAGAGCCCACTTCTCAACCGAAATTCCACCCAAAACCAGGACACTTTGCCACAAGCTGAGCCAATCCTCAAATCGACCGGTCCTACACCTTCACCGGACCAAGAGGAGAAGTTTCCCACCGAAAGCCCCATCTCCGAGCCACCTCAGCTTGCTCCAGCCTCCAAGCTTTGTGATCGGCCGTGGTCACTTTCATAGCTAGCAATTCACTGCACTCGTGAGACTTCATCCGGAGCTTGCCGGGACCCAATCGAAGGTGCAACAACTCTCGCATTGAAGCCACACTTCTCCGAGCTAAGGTATGAGTTAACTATTCATCCCGAGCTTCCGGAGATTCTCCATTTCAAATGCCTTAGTTTCAATGCATGTTAGCCGTATAGATGTGTTCGTCTCTTCAAGACGAATCCATGGAGCATAAGAACATGAAAATCCATCGAGAATCGAGTGAGATCTAGTGGATTTAGTGTGGACGGCTCTCGGCGAGAACACTCGGGGACGATGAACGGATGCCGTCCATTCGATACACGCGCGCACGGACGGCCGTGATCGCGCTCGGACCAGGAGACGGTACGAGAACCGCGGGGCCCGGCCGCCGACTCGCATGGCGGCGTCGAATGGGAGCGCGACACGCGGCGCTTCGGAGCCGCCGAGGCCGACGCGGCGCCGCGTGGATAAATAGAAAATTAGGGTATTTTTCTATTTATTTAATTCCCTAAACTTCAAAAATTCATATCTCTGTGTAGAAAAATCACAAAAATAAAATAAAAATACCCTCTCGCTCAGCTGAACAGAGGAGAATAATGTGGAAAAGAAATCATTTAATTTAATTAAGTATTTTATTTTTTATGATTTATTTACTCTCTGCATACATTTAATTCTCCATGCATGTATACAATTCACCATGGCATGAGACCATAGTAGTTGAAGCCTCTGAACTCGGGAACATTCCCCGAATTTTCCAAGGTCAGAGGCCATCTCTCGTGAAAAGTTATTTATTTTTCAAATGCATGTTGCCGTTTTGAGTATTTTAATTCCAAAAATTAGCATGTTGTGAAATAAATTCTAGAAATATTTGGTGATGTTCTTTATGACCGCAGAACTCTAGGAAAAATAGGACTCGAGTTAATTCACTCGCATTAACCCTAATCGGCTTAAACACCTAAAATAGGTCTTTAATTAATTAGAGTTAACCAGGCATCAAATTGACTTGAAATCAATTCTCCACTGACCTTTAGGATCAGAGGAATCCACCATAAAAATTTGAAGTCAATTGGACTTGGTTAGCCCCACTAATCGGGTCGATTAAGCCACTTAGCCATTTTAAACTTTAAAAATTCATAACTTTTAAAATATTTTTTTAAAATTCACCAAATTGGTTTTGGAGCCTCTCTGATATCAGGGGAACCCAAGAAAATTAAAATTTCAATTTTCTAAAAAAGTTGATTTTTAATAATATTTTAATATTTTTAATAATTAAAAAATAATAAAAATCACAAAAATAATAAAATTCACCAAAATGTCACATTTTGAATTT
This sequence comes from Papilionanthe hookeriana x Papilionanthe teres, assembly GCA_022702705.1. Lineage (NCBI taxonomy): Eukaryota > Viridiplantae > Streptophyta > Magnoliopsida > Asparagales > Orchidaceae > Papilionanthe > Papilionanthe hookeriana x Papilionanthe teres. The sequence goes on from JAKZJZ010000512.1 coordinate 7,680, forward strand.
TAATCACTTAGGAACAAATCCCACATTTTTCCTAAGTCTATTTAGTGAGATATTAAATTTTAAAGCCCTAGGGTAATTTTAAAATTAAAAAAATGTATTTTCTAGCATTTTCACTAAAATAATTATTATAAATCATAGAAAAATCAGAAAATTGCAAAATTTGTTTCTCTGGTTTCCTTAATATCAGAGAGATTTTTGAAAAATATAAAATCCATTTTTCAACATTTATCTTATTTTTAAATTAATTAACACTCCAAAACTCAAAATAATTATAATAAAAATAATATAATTCAAAAAATCACCAAAATTGGTCCAAGTGCTTCTCTGGTCATTAGGAATGTCCCCTAATTTTCTTAAGGACAGAAACTTTTCCCTTGGTCATGTTATCAAATTTTCCTTGAAAATCTCTATTTTCCACCAAAAATAATTATATAAATAAATTAAATACAGAAAAATCACATTTTCTCCTCTCATGTCTTTATTGACATATGAGTAAAGTCACATAAAAATTTCAAGTTCATTTGAGTTCAATTTAGTGAGTTATGAAATTATTAAGCTTAAAGGGTAAAATGGTAATTAAAATCTTTAATCCTTAATTAAAACTTTAGGTTTAATAAAAAATCAACAAGTAAAATATTTGATCCTAATCTGATTTGGATGATTGAAATTTAAATAATTAAAGGGTAGAAACCCATTAAATAATTTTAAAATGATTAAACTTTAATTAAATAATAGATTAAATTTGGAAGAATAATAAAATTGGAATTATTAAAATAAGGGATCTTTATTAGGAAGAGATTTTTTCTTTAATTTAAAAAATCCCTAAATTAATTATATCAACTAATACTCAATTTTTAATTAAAATGATAACTCAAATTTAAAATATTAAAAGACTTAATTTCAATTAAAATTAAAAATAAAGTAAATTAAAGATAAATTAAATTAAGATTAAATTTAAAAATTAAGATTAAATTAAATTTAATAATTAAATTAAATTAAATTAAACAATTAAATTAAATTAATTAAAATTAAATTAAATTAAATAATTAAATTAAATTAAATAATTAAACAATTAAATTAAATTAATTAAAATTAAATTAAATTAAATCAAACAATTAAATTAAATTAAATTAAAATTAAATTAAATTAAATTAAAAATTAAATTAAATTAAATTAAATTAAATTAAATTAAATTAAATTAAATTAAATTAAATTAAATCTAAATTAAAACTCAAATTAAATTAAAGTTAAACTATCAAATCATAATTAGTTAAATTAAATATAAACTAAATATAAAGAAATACAACTTCGAACACTATTCCAAATTTAAACCCTTTAACTTAAATCAAATCATTCGAATACTAATTTACCCTCGAAAGCTTTCGATTATTGTAACTCCTAAATGAAACATTAAATGGAGTGTTACTTTACTCATAGGATATTCAAATGTCCTAGTTCACCGAGCAAGTTAACAAGACTTGAAAACCTCTGACGATCGATTCATTTATATAATTAAATTCATTCGGACTTAAAATAATTCTAGAAATATCGAAAAGATGTTTAAGATCCTTCTTAAGCACTTCCTCAATATGATAGGATATTTTTAAGAACAATCGAATTCGATTATTCTTCGATGAAGAAAATCGTCCTTAAACCAAAACACAAAGAACCTAGACGTCATAGGAGATGACTAGCTATAGGATTAGGAATTTGGTAGAAAACCATAACCTTTCCCTTAGCTTTACCTAGGAACTTGCTTAAATATTCTAATTGTGTTTTAAGTGCACTTGGGATGACGGGAAGACCCTCCGTGTACGCTTTTATTTTATTGCAATTTACTTTCTTGCAATTTACTTTCTTGCAATTTACTTTCTTGCAATTTACTTTATTGCAAATGCATTTTACTTTTCTCGCATGATAAAACAACAGCTGCATGAAAACCCACACCTTTAGGATAGCCTCTAAAACCGAAACCAAAATTAAGTTAAAAGTCATTGCAAGATAAAATTCACCGCCACAACATTTCAAAATATAAAACAACTCAAAATTTAATCACAAACAGTAACACAAAACTACAATTGCAACTAAATTAAAACGTCCCGTTGGATGATCGGGAATACCTCGGATGATGTAACCTACGTGTTGCTAACGGGATTTCCCACTGGTCTAAATGAAAGTGTGGAACTCATTCAAGCTGAGTTTAGCAAATTCATCCGGACTAAGTGAATCCGATAAAAATAACGATGCCGAAGGATGGAACCGCGGGATCTTAACCGGTGTCGTTATAATCAACTTTAAGATTTGTTTTAATTAAAACACAAAAAACACTTGGAAATTAAGATTTTCTCTAAACCAAAACACTTCTCTCATCCCCCGATTTATGATTTCTAAAACTAAACCTCCGCAACAACAAGGAGCTCGGAGCATGGTGGGCAAGATGACCATCGTCATCGCAAAACCCGAGTCTACATCAACGAAACATTTCTTAGAATTAAATAACTAAACCATAGGATTTCGAGGTAGCTTGCCTAGTGCAACATAAATCCTCAACTCTTCGTTAGGCATTTGCATTGCAAATTAAGCCCTAACCGGTCTTAGGATTCCGAGGTAGTCGTCCGATACGATATAAACCCTCACATTTTCTAGTGCTATTTGTTTGATTTTATCATACAAATATAAGCCCTAATTAATTGAAGATCGACAAGATCGAAATACTCAAATAAACATTAGGACTTTCCTAAATTCAAGCCAAACGATAGGATAGTCGGGAAATTATCGAAGTTCACTTCGAATCAGCTGATTTCTCCTACCTTTCTTCCTTTGGATTCACAAAACAAAATGTTCCAAAAATTTGATCCATTCCCTATCGAAACTTCAAAATTCAATCTTCGAAAACCTTAAACTTTCAAATTCTCGAGAGCAGTAATCATCGATTATTATCGAGAGTTTTCTTAGGTGATTCCCGTCACTTAAGATGTAATTAACTATGGGGCTTGCCCTTATAGGGAATTTTAAAGAACCTGTGTAATATAAACCCCGTTTAATGTTTTCATATTAAGCAGTGGAAACTTGTCTACTTATAAAATTGGTTCGCGTACCAAACGGATGTCACAAATCTTCTAGTTTATTTAATCGAGCCCCACCATCAGCAGTTGTGTCTATCCTTAGGGATAGATACACGGCTTGTGGTGTGGTATTCGTTTATATAAACTATTCGGGATGTGAGATCGGCTTGATTTCATATCTTAAAATTTTTCAAACTTAAAATTATTTTCAAAATCAAATACTACTTTTCAATTTATTTATTTAAACTAAATTAAAAATTTGCCGACAACTTCGTTAGGCGACCACTTTTCAAAATAAAACACACGACCTAAAAATATGCCGACAGTGATTTCGGCGACTCCACCGGGGAGAATTCCTCTCTCCATTATAATCAAATAATCTCGTTTTCAAAAATCGGTAGTATATCCATGTCCCTAATGGATCAAACTACTCTTCTTTCCGTTGGAATACTATGTTCATTTCTATCTCGAACAAGTATAGCCAACATTCTCTCGGATTTAGGAGCCACCGTTTAGACACCCCTAAACAGAGAGGTTCCGAGATCCTTTTACCTCATTTCTGAGGTAGGGTGGACCCCCAATAGGTGTTAGTTTAGGAGTGATCCTTCGAGTCGGGAAGTCTTGCTTAAGACTTTCTTTTCCTTTCCGAATCGGTTTCCTTACCTTCTCTACACCTTTGAACGTTCCGTTCTAAATAAACAAACCCTCTAATAAATGATTCTTTTAACAAATAATTCCTTCTTATAAATACATGAACAAAGAATGAGTTCGGACTCTTTTCAATTCCTTTCTTTTCGTCCCGAAGAAAAGAAGCATAACTCGAGACCGACAACCTGAATCTACCCCGCGAAATGGAAGCCCCGAAACCGATTTTCTCCTTCACCAACGGACCGGACTTCGCCGTCTATAAGGATGAACTCGCCCGACAATGGGGTCATCCGATTCGGACAGTGGGTTCGAAAACACGAACGTCAAGGTCACCGACGTCTCCCTCTTTGCACCGACAAACAAGGTATCCGAAGCCGAGGAACCACCGCTCGAGTTCAACCTCAGGTCGACCCAAGAGTTTCCTCCCCCGCAAAGGGTCCCGACTAGGAGGAGTACCGCCGTCCGCAGAGGACCGTTCTCACTACCCCCACCGGTCTAGTTGTTTCGCACCTACCCCGACTTCGCCAAATCAAAGGGGAAAGGAATCCGTAACTATGATAAACCCGTTACCGTGGAGGGTACCGGATCTTCCCGTAAGACCTTCCGTCTTCGAAATCGGGTCCAGCTCGAAGATTCCTTCGCCGACAAAGACCCAAAGAAGAAATAGAAATAGAAGGATCGCCGGGAAGCCGTAGCCGCCGAGATTGCCTTCCCGGAGGAAATTCCGCAGTTGCCGAATATACACCGTTACCGAATATACACCACCGCTCGACTACATACCACTTTTGGGAGGAAGCAGGTTCCATCCCCTCTCCGCCGCAGAGGATGAAGAGAATGTTCGAAAGATTGCCGCCACATTACCACGCACCGCATACTACAACGATAACCGCAAGAAAAGAACCAGAACTACGCCGTTTCGCTCGACCGCAAACTTTGGTAGAAAAGCTAGCAAGGAAGGAAAATCGCCCCGTGTCGGAAATTCTACGAAGGATAGTGGCGGGTGCCGGCCAAATCCCGTCTTGGGCCCCGAGTAGAACCCGCCGTCATGATAGAAAAGCCAAGCAAGAGAATGAAGGCTAGCCCGCCCGTCGTAGTATCGTGTTACAGATTAGGGAGGATACCACCTTCCAAAGCATTCGGCCGATGGACCATCCGGTCATAGACCTTCCGCCGCTAGAAGGATGGTGTGGCGTCCCACTACGGGGCAACTGAGACCGAAACAAGCAGCCTCGAGAGAGAAAGTCTCGCCATGAGGCTCGAATCCGAAGAAAGTGCTACCGCGATGAAGGGGACTCATGAAAAAGGACCCGGCAACCATCGCATGACAACCACAAAGATACACGAAAGCTCCGCTAGAAGATGCCATGGAAAAGCCGAGAACCGACATCCGACGCGCTGGCAAAAGAAAGAGAAGAAAAGTTCGGAGATGAGATCGACTCATCGGAATTCATGGACAACGAATATGCGAAATCAACATGGTTGAGACACGAGCTTCATCATCTTCTCAAGGTGCTCCCGCAGCTCGCAGAAAGAGAGGAGCCGTAACTAATGAAGAGACAAGCCTTCAGTGAAAAGGACGACACGATCGCTCAAATGGCCAAGAGGATGGAAGAGATGGCCATAGCTCTAGCCACTCTCCAAAGTCAAGTACAACCACATAGAGAGACACCCCCAGAAGTCATTCACATCGTAGACGGAGGGAAGGAAATTACATCCGTCAATGGGGATGACCAACCGAAAAAGGATACAACACAAAGTATGATCCCCGAAAAGGATATCAAGAACTTGGTAGAACAACAGATGCGAGAAGCCCTAGCACAATCGAAGAACGGGACATCTATTCGGACGGGTAGACCTTACCCGAAGAATTCGACGCCGTCCAATACCCAAAGGGCTTCGTACCACCTCTCGTTTAAGACCTTCGACGGAACCGGAACCCCCGACAAGATGTCGCACACTTTCGTGCCGCTTGTTGCAATGCCGGCGGGAGCGATGCGCTACTCTTCCGACAGCTTCGTTAGCGTCCGTCGGAATCGCCTTCGACCGGTATGCGTAATTACCCAACGGATCCGTAAAGACATTCTCGCAGCTAGAGAGCCTCTTCATTAAGCGATTTGTCGGAGCTCGACACCACATCACTATAGGTGATTTAGTGGTAGAGAAACAAAGGCCGAATGAAACTTTGGTGGATTACATACTTCGATGGAGAAACTTAAGCATGAAGTGTGAACCACAACTCGCAAGAACAACATGCGCTCAGCATCTTGCTTAAAAGCATTCACGGCCCGATAAGCACTTCTCCTCAAGGGATTCACTATTAAGACTTTTGAGAAGTTGTTAAGCAAGGCCGGAAGCTTGCAAGAAGAGGCGAAGCAATTAAGTTTTGCCGACAAGACGGACAAGCGTAAGCCGGTGAAGACTTTCGAAAAGAAATCTTGGGTCGCTGCAAGCAGCTGACAAAGGCAAACAACCGATGCAAATACCACCGTAACGGCCGCAAAGAACCACAACAAAATTACCAAGAACCTCGGTCCAAACTATCACTGTCTCCGCAAGATGAACAACCGTCTCGTCCGCAACGTACATCGAGGGAGCTTCGAGCAGCAGAATATCCGTTCAAAAATGAAGCAAGACTCAAAGATGTTCCGTAGCTTAATGAAAACTCCAGATTTCCAGCTGCATGAGCCCAAAAGACCGCGAGGAAGTCAACAAGAAAGGTGATCCCAACTTTGCCCCTACCATCGGATGCTCGGGCACAAGATAGAAGACCGCATTACCTTCAAAAGTTGGCTCAACGACAACCTTCTGAAAGGAAATATAACAATCCCGAAGGAGTACATGAAGGAACCCCGTAAAGGAGGTTCCGTCAATGTTATCTCAACCGATCCCGTCATTCCGATAGATCCCTATGCAACCGACGATGGATGGACTACCGCCTCGGACGAGATCTTCGAAGAAGATTTTAGACAACATCCGAACCGCTTCGTGCGAGCTTCAATTCGTAGTTCGAGACCCGTTAAGCCGGTACTATCACTTGCGATGGAGGAACCACCTCGACAGGAGAAAATCGAAGAGAAGAAGAAAATCGACGAAGAAGAGGGGACCGAGATTCCTAAGGCTGACTAGGGGCCGCTTATCCTAGGATAGTTGTTTCCGATTCTGGGGAGAAATCCTCGAACCTCTCGATTTTGTATGATTATCTCGCTCACTTCGGTGGGATCATATAATGATAAGGGTGATGGCGTTGGCTACGTTTTGACTCGTTTCTAACGATTACGTAACTAGCGACAATCCGGGCGTCGATTTCGATACCAACAACAATTCTCAAATCATACAAGATCTCGACGATCAAAATGACGAAGAAGGCATCCATCAAGGAGGCTACGAGAGTTCAACAAGCAACGGATCTATCCGTGAGTTTCGAGGAGCTCCAGCATACGAGAGTTAGAGCCTTCGCATTTGGAAGATAATCCGTAAGAGCCAGCCATTCCGATTCAGAGGAGACACCGACAAACTCAATACTAGATTCGAAGAAATTACGAAGTCAACCTAAGAAGTGGAAAAGTTCTACCTCCGAGAATGGGTCCAAAAGACAAAGGAAAGGTGTGGTTGTTCAAGAAGAACCAACCCCAGCAGAAGACATACCCATTCGAGAAGAAGCCGAGACACAGGAGAACAAAGTGGACTACAACGTGCTAGCCCATCTTAGGAAACTACCGGCCAAACTGAGCATTTACGATGCTCTCATCTTATCAAAGGAGATGAGAGAAGCTCTGATCAAGGCCTTACTTGATCCGGAAATTTGCTTAGCTCAAATGGCCGGAGATTCCTTAGATGAGGTTTGCTCGTTAAAGGAACAACGAGGTGTTACCTTCACGTACAATGACCTACTACTCGGGATGCAGCATCACAACCGACCGTTGTACATTTCAGCTACAATCGGGAAGTTTACGCTCTCCGCAGTTTTGGTGGATCCAGGAGCATCAATCAATATAATGAGTCTTCGAACACTAAGCATACTTGGAAATCGATGCTCGCGAGCTCGAGGCCGACAAAATGTTATTAAGAGGATTCAACCGTAAAGGAGAAAGAGCCCTCGGTCAATAACGCTACCGATGAAGACCGGTGATTTAGCAAAGACAACCGCAAAATTTCATATAATCGATTCGAAACGTCGTTCAACGCTCTACTCGAGCCGACCATGGATACATGAAAACAGTGATGGTACCATCATCTCTCGCATCGTGGCATCAAATATTACGATGGAGGGGAACGAAGGCATCAAAGGAGACTTACAACCATTCTCCGTACATGAAATTGGAATCCATGAAGATGCGACTTATTATGCACCGCCAAAGAAAACAATCTTCTCCAGAGACACCGTAACAAATAAAGCAAAGAAAGTTCAGGACAACGAAGAACCTGAAGTTCTAGTCCAACAGTCACTCACCACTCCCTTCCGGCGAGATGGTGAAGGTTTCTCCACAACTCGCATCCGAGGTCGAGGCCGGGGACGAGGCCGTGGTAGAGACACTAGGACAATCGGGACGAAGAAACCAACCATCAATGTTGATTGGGAAGATAGTTCTCGAAGAGGAAAAAGAAATCAAGCAAGAAGCAAGCAACAATAAGTCGAAAGAAGCCGCAATACAAGATCTCCTCGAAGATGAAAAGAACGAAGAATACAAATCAATGTACGAGAAGATTAACCACTACGTACATACTATGACCCTAACTCCGATCCATCCTAATAAGATCGAGGGTATGGAGGTCAAAGAGGTACGTAGTGACGATGCAAAGCCGATCAAATTCTACCGTGGTGCTTCTTCCTCCAAAACTGAAAATAATGTACAATTCGAAGATGTCACTTCATCGAATTAATGGAATTACCTTTGAGTGGTACTCTCCCCGTGTTCAAAATTTAATTCAACGTGGTTTCTTACCTCGACAATGGACAAGAGGCCAATCACAACATTTTGAAAAGTTATGGAATAACTCCGGTCGTCCTCCCAATTCAAAGTATGGACTCGGATTCGGCACGCAGGGTCACTGACGATACTCGAATTTTGCTTGGTTGTCACTTGCAAGTCCAATGAAAACCGCATGGAAACTACAGTACGAACTCGAAGATTTACAAATTGAGACGCTCCACCAGAATTCGAAGAAGAAATCAAATCTACAATAGATGAGTTAACTGAAGTTAACTCGGGTACTAGCGAAGAGCCTAGACCTACCTTTGTTAGCTCCTTACTCAATAAAGAAGACTCCGAAGAAATAATCAAGTTATTAATGGAATTTAAAGACTCGTTTTGCTTGGAGCTACGATGAAATGCCGTGATTAGCTCCAGCAGGTTGCAGTCCATAAGCTAGGAGTGGATCCTACTTCGCTCCAGCCGACAAGGTCCCGTAAGAATGCGTTTAGAAATCGAACAACAAGTCATACCGAAGTTAAAAAGCTAATAGACGCTAAATTTGTCCGTGAAGAACAATACCCGACCCGGTTAGCCAACGTGGTGCCAACGTAAAGAAGAATGGTCGTATCGAATTTGTGTGGACTTCGCAGATTTAAACAAGGCATGTCCAAAAGATGAATTCCTCTACCGATTCCAGAACCGATGATCGATATTGCTTCGACACATGAAATATTCTCATTCATGGATGGATCTTCGTGATACAACCAGATAAAAATGGCTCCGTAAGATGAAAAGCTTACAAGCATTCGTAACGCCGATCGGAGTATTTTGCTACACGGTGATGCCATTCGGATCGAAGAACGCAGGAGCAACTTACCAAAGAGCAATGACAAGAATTTTTGATGATCTCATCCACAATCAAGTCGAGTGCTACGTGGACGATGTCGTCATCAAAAGCAAAGTAAAGGAAAACCACTCGTATGATTTGAGAATTGTTTTCGAACGATTAAGACAATTTAACCTTAAGATGAATCCCTTAAAATGCGCCTTCGGCGTCACTCTCCGGAAATTCTTAGGATTCGTTGTCCGACATCGTGGAATTGAAATCGACCCGAGAAGATTAAAGCCATCTTAGAAATGCCGCCTCCCAAAACCTTAAAACAACTACGATCTTTTCAAGGGAAGTCGGCATATCTTCGACGCTTTATCTCAAACCTCGTCGGTAGGTGTCGACCTTTCTCGCACTAGTTAAAAAGGACGCCAAATTTATTCGGGAAGAGAAATGCCGAAGGCCTTCGAAGACATTAAACAATATTTAATGACACCTCCCGTCTTAGCAGCACCTGGCCTCGTGTAGACCGCCGATACTTTACACCGCGGCTCTAGACGACTTCTCTGAGCTCCGTTAGCCTGTGTCAATGATGAGGGTAAAGAAAATGCTCTTTACTACTTAAGCCGTCGTTTACTTCCGACGGAGGTAAGGTATCCCGCAATCGAAAAGCATTGTTCGGCCCCGATCTTCGCCGCTCAAAAGCTCGTGCACTACATGCTTTCTCATAAGGTCAACTCGATTTCGAAGTTTAATCCATCGCAATACTCGATGACTCGTCCAACACTTTCCTGCAGACTTGCCGTATGGTCAATGATATTATTGCAATTCGATATAACTTTCGTGCTCTCGCGTGCCGTAAAGGGACAAGTCTTAGCAGTACTTCCTCGCAAAGACACCCTTTGCCTGCCGAATCTCCTCTCAATGACGATCCGCCGATGAACAAATAATGAACCTAGAAGACCTCGACGATCGACGTTGGGAATTGTATTTCGACGGAGCATCTTCAAGCACACAAAGACGAAGAATCGCAAGTGATAGTGCCCGTAAGGCAGAATCGGGCTAATCTTTATAACACCGGAGCGGGGGATGTTAAGATACTCCTACCACTCGACGTAACCGTGTACAAACAACGAAGCGAATACGAAGCCCTCATAACGGGATTGGAATTAACCATTCAAATGGGGATAACAGTACATCAACATCTACGGGGATTCACAGCTAATCATTCAACGGATCGCGGACAATACAGAATTTTTAAACCAAGACTCGAACAATACTTCCAAGATGCCATACAACTGTTGAACGATTCCAAATGTGACAATCTACAAAATTCCTAGAAAAGAGAATGCTTTAAGCAGATGCTTTAGCTCGTCTCGCAAAAGAATTTGCCTGTTTGCAAGATGAATCGTTGGAAGTGTCAGCTCACGGACGTCAGTCCTATCACAACTCGACATAGACACAATACACAAATCGAAAAAGAAAAAGAATCAACATGAAAGAAGGACGTAAAACACGTAAGATCGGCGATAGCCTATCGATGGACTACCCGCAAACAGAAAGCTACCGGACGATAGGTCGCTGCCCATCGCATCAAGAAAAGAACTCCGTCCTACGCATTAATAAACAACACATTATACGTAAGGTCTTTTGATCAAATGTGGCTAAGGTGCCTAAGCGGGTCCGAGGCCCGTGAAATTGTTAAAGAGGTGCATTCGTGACTCCGTGGCGCTCACCACGGTCCAAAGATGAAAATGAAAATTAAAAGACTAGGGTACTACCGGCCCTCGATGATGACCGACCGCATGAAAATCGCCAAGAGCCGTCACCAATGCCAAGTGCACGGAGTGGTTCTACACCAACCTCCAAATGTGCTACACCCGACAATCGCGTCGCGGCCATTCGAATGTCGAGGCATGTATATAGCGGGTCCGATAGAACCACCATCTTCAAAAGGACATCGTTTCATTCTTGCAGCCTACGCATTACTTTTCCAAGTGGGCGTGCGGCCCACTTTAGAGAAGTGAAAGCACACCACGTGCTACGCTTTTCAAGAACCAAGTTGTCTACCGTTTCGGAGTGCCGCGCAGATCATCTCGTATAATGGGCCAGCATTCGAAGCACACAAATCAACAATTTTGTCGTGAGACACGGAATCGACCGGCGATACTCAACAATTTACTACCCAAGAGCAAACGGCCTCGCCGAGGCTTTTAATAAAACTCTCGTTCAAATCTTAAAGAAAACCTTGGACGATAATAAGAGAAATTGGCACGAGAAATTGTTAGAAGCCTTATGGGCCTACCGGACAACCTTCGTAACCCCTACTCAAGCTACACCTTACGCTCCGGTGTATGGGTCCGAGGCAAGTTGTTACCTTTAGAGGTTCAGCCTTCCTTCACTCGAATTGCAATTGCAAATAAGATCACGACGAAGAAAACGCCGCACTACGACTCGAAGAATTAGAAAGCTTGGAAGGGAAAAGACTTGCAACAAGCAACGAACTTAGAACTATACCAAGCTAAGATGGTTCAAGCCCATGACAAACCGGTCCGCCCAAGAACCTTCAAAGTTGGTGACTTAGTTCTCGTTCTCAAGAGACCTATTCTCGCACACCGCAAGATAGGAGGAAAATTTGAACCCACTCGGGAAGGACCGCTTCGTGGTCGAAGCAAGATACTCGGGAGGTTCCTACCAGCCTAGTGAATTGCCAGTGAGAACGACATATGCTTCCAATCAACGGACGATACTTGAAAAAATATTACGCTACCCGATGTTTCGAAGGAATGAATTCTTCATCCCTAAGAAACACGGGTGAAGTAATTACTCGTGATCGGGTCCGAACCCAAAAAATAATAAAATGTGCTAAGATAAATAAAATCATGATAATTAAGTTTTCCTTGTTTCCTTTTTCAAATCAAGATCTCTTTCCGGATCTTATCCTACTTCATTCCCGTTAAATTTCAAAATATAAGAATAACGAAAAAATGTATCTTTAATAAACATTTTCTTAATGTTCTTGTTCTTAGTATGCACTCCCGATCCTTTTCCTTGTCTTTTCGCAGTAGGAAATGTCGAACGGGCGGTTGGTCTTGAACTTTAAGAATGGCGTAAGCCTCGCACTCGATGAAAAGAGGGTGAAAGATGGAGCGATAATCGAGATCGACTCGCATTTCGCACCAGACAGCCTACAAGACGAGGAAAGTGACTGGGTCCCGCTAACCGAGAAGAACTACCCGGCAGACAAGTGATGAAAGTGGGTGGCCCAAGCCACCAATCCAACAACAAGAAAAGAAAAGCAAACACCGAAGAAGACAAGAAAATGAAGTCCGTAGTCACTACAACTGGAGGGCAGTGCTTGTCGCCGCCGCGCCCGCGAGATGCAAGAAGTTCGGAGGGCTACTCTCACGCCCACGCAACGAAGAAATAAGAATCGCCGCATCCGTAAAATGTTAACAAAACTAGCCGCGACCAGCCGCGACGAGACACTCGCTAATGCCAAGCACTCACATTTCAAGGACACCGGTTCACCATGAACTCGAAGAAAGGAGGCCACCTCCTAGAATAACGTAAAGAACTAGTAGAAATCTCCGTAAGATCGAAGAAAGAAGGCTACCACGCCACCGGATAGAACCACCACAGCAGGCATGACCTTGTTGTGCAGCAACCCCGGGGATGTCCCGACGTACATCATCCCCGAGGAGCCGAGGTATGCAGTGGGAACGTGAAGGGATTGAACCATATATCCCACAATACGTCACAAGGCCTCGCCATCCGCAGATCATTCCGAATACGAGCCGGAGAGGATGCGAATGTTGAAAAGAAAACTTTCGAATACTTCGAGAGAATTAAAGGAAGAAGAATCAACATACTAGAAGGCCTCGAGCTACACACCGACGTATTCTCGCAGTATGAACAACAAAGAAATCGTGGACTCGTATCCGGGATCCGAAAAGAATGGGCCGAGCAGCCGCCCGAGGGAAAACACATACTCGTAACCCCGGAGATGGATGCCGTGGAAAGGAAGAATCACAATACAATGCGGATGTCGCTACAACTTTGTCGAAGACAGGAAGGAAACCCACCGTGGATACTTCGTCATGGGCAAGTAGATCCGATGCCATTAGTTATCAAGAGAATGGTGAAAAGATTGATAACATGGAGGGTACCGCAGCAGATTGCATACCCAATAGCCGCATTATCAACATCTACAAACAGGGTGACCGCATACCCCCACATATCGATCACCACGACTTCGTCGACCTTTCGCACAGCCTCTTTCTCGAATGAGTGCAACATCATGTTCGGATCCGACCCTCCGGATAGCAGTGCCCGGTGAGTTCCGAGGGCCAAGAAAGATACCTTTACCGGTGGGTTCCGTCATGATACCGCAAGGTAACGGAGCGTATATCGCAAAGCATTGCATACTGTGGGTGCCAGGGAGCGAATCTCAGCTACTTTCAGTGAGGATGGACGACAAGAAAATACCTTACCATTTCCAACCGCATCCGCAGCTAGAGAACCTCCGCCTTACGAGCCGTGAGTTACATGGGAAATATCACACCTCCAATGTACATCCAAACTCAGCATCCTTGCCAAGGATGGCTTGGAAGGTGATGTTATCGACCATGTACCTCACTATTCGTACATGGATTTTCGACGATGATTCTTTCTATGGATCAACAAAGATCATACACAATCCGTTTTGAGTCTACATGGATTGTATGAAATATATTCCGCATCGAGTTGTATGATATATTTTCAACATGATTGGAATGAAAGTGACCATGTCACGTTTTTGGCCTTCACCTCTTTTGTGCAAATTGATCGGGAAACGCCATTAAAGTTAAATGAACTTCGAACAAAGAACAGAAAAGAAATAAAAAAAGAGAATAAAAGAAAACTTTCTAAAAAAAAATCTAAAAATGACAAACACTAAGTTCACATGAACATTAAATAAACAATAAAATAAAATTTGAACCATTAAAAGACAAACGAAATCAACATGAATGATAAATCAAATCACAAAGCAAATTCTCAATCAAATTTCAAATTCAATCTTTCCAAATTCGAATCAAATTCCATCCTTCCAAACTTCAAAATCAAATTCCATCCTTCCAAATTCCAAATCAAATTTCATCTTTACAAATTCCAAATCAAATTCTCAATCAAAATCTAAATCCAATCTCGATCAAGTTTCAAACTTGATCTTTCAAATTTCAAATCAAATCTTAAATCAAATTTCAATCGAGTTCAAACTCATCCTTTCCAAATTCAAACTCAAAACTTTCGAGTCGAGGATTTTACATCCAAGATCCGCACCGCTTTAGGATCCTTTTCCTATTGCACCGAAATACATCAAAATTCAAATTCAACTCTTTCGGGTCGAGGATTTTACATCCAAGACCGCACCGCTTTAGGATTCTCTTCCTATCGCACCGAAATACATCAAAATTCAAAACTTTGGGTCGAGGATTTTACATCCAAGACCGCACCGCTTTAGGATTCTCTTCCTATCGCACCGAAATACATCAAAATTCAAACTTTTCGAGTCGAGGATTTTACATCCAAGACCGCACCGCTTTAGGATTCTTTTCCTATCGCACCGAAATACATCAAAATTCAAACCTTTTGGGTCGAGGATTTTACATCCAAGATCGCACCGCTTTAGGATTCTCTTCCTATCGCACCGAAATACATCAAAATTCAAACTTTCGAGTCGAGGATTTTACATCCAAGACCGCACCGCTTTAGGATTCTTTTCCTATCGCACCGAAATACATCAAAATTCAAAACTTTTGGGTCGAGGATTTTACATCCAAGACCGCACCGCTTTAGGATTCTTTCCTATCGCACCGAAATACATCAAAATTCAAACTTTTGGGTCGAGGATTTTACATCCAAGATCGCACCGCTTTAGGATTCTCTTCCTATCGCACCGAAATACATCAAAATTCAAAACTTTCGGGTCGAGGATTTTACATCCAAGACCGCACCGCTTTAGGATTCTCTTCCTATCGCACCGAAATACATCAAAATTCAAACTTTCGGGTCGAGGATTTTACATCCAAGACCGCACCGCTTTAGGATTCTCTTCCTATCGCACCGAAATACATCAAAATTCAAACTTTCGAGTCGAGGATTTTACATCCAAGACCGCACCGCTTTAGGATTCTCTTCCTATCAGCACCGAAATACATCAAAATTCAAATTTTCGAGTCGAGGATTTTACATCCAAGACCGCACCGCTTTAGGATTCTCTTCCTATTGCACCGAAATACATCAAAATTCAACTTTTGGGTCGAGGATTTTACATTCGAGACCGTATCGCTTTAGGATCTTTTCCCTATCGCAATGAAATACATCACATCAAAATCAAACTCTCGAGGTTAAGGATTTTACATCCAACACCACTTTGCTCCGAGATATCTTCTCATCGCAACGATTCAATCTAATCAATTCAATTTTCTTTCGAGGTCGGAGATGTTACATCTAAAACCTCAAAATCCTAATTTTCATTTCAAATCAAATCCCTCAAATTAATTTCGACAAACTTCAATCTAAATTCGAAACTCCAAACTAAAATTTAAACTCACACATCAAAACATAAATTGAAGCAAAATAAAATCTAAATCGAAATTCCCTCGCATCATGTGATTTGGGATTTACCTCCTTTTCCTTTCCCCGCCGAGAGTTCAAGAATCTCCGGCCCAGCAGATATACTCGACACTCCCCAGCCAGAACTCTTCTACTTCGTCCTAAGTTCGTCACTGGACATCCGTGTTGGTTTTGTTGATCGCTTCGGTCAACACCAATACGCGCGGTGTGCTCCGTCACCACCACACCTATCGGGGGTCCATTTGTCGACCTCATTTTTGATGAGGTCTTCCTTTTCTTCTTTTAGTGCTTAGGATCTAGCCTCAGGCTTTTCCTTCGACTATCTTAGAGGACTAGAATCGGGACCCGCCTTTAGAAATTCAAACCACTTCTAAACTCCCCGCAAACTCCACAAACTCGACTATAGACCCCTAATCACCTAGAGGGTTGAAATCAAATGTGGAAGTTTAAAGGATGAGTTCCTATATGACTCTTCGGCCTTAGGACCGCCCTCGGCGGTCCGGTCCGATGAAGGGCCGACTTACACGCACATTACACTATACACTACACTTACACACTACATTTCCACACACTTCCTAAAACCACACCCATACCCAACTTGACCTCCCGACTCATGTAGGTGATTCACATGGATGGTCCTTAACCCCTAAGCCCTCGGCTAAGAGGGTTAGGAACAACATAATGAATGCCTCAAATGAGTCCTTTCATGGCTCATATGGGCTTGAAATGGCTTCATGGCTCAACCAAAATGATTTCACCCCACCCAAATTCACCCAATCTTCAATTTCCCAAATTTTCAATTTTTGACCCCCGAGACCCTACACCTACTAAACCTACCCAAAACCCTTGAATTACCCAAATTTTTGCAAAATCTCCAAATTACCTAAAATTTTCCAAAATCAATCCCAAACACCTCCACATCACTCAAATTGATCATCCATACCCAAAAATACCAAAAATTCCAAGAAAACCCCCCAATACCCTCCAAATACCCAAAATACCCTTCTTGGCCTAAAAATCCAAAAATTCAGAAAATTCCCAGAAAATTCCAGAAAATCCCAAATATTCCCAATTTCATTTTGTCCAACTACACCATGGGCCAATTTTGTCAATTTACCCTACTTTTGTCAAAACCCCCAAATCGACCCATTTTAACCCAAAGTGGACCCAATGTCAAACCAAACATACCCAATTGACCCCAATTTTGGTCCAATTCAATTCTAAACTTCAATTCAACATTCCCAATACCAATTTAGACCAAATCCAAGTCCAATTTGATTGACATTTGGATCCAATTTCACTTTGGGCCTTAAAGCCCAAATTTGGACCCATGACCCAAACTTAGCCCAAACTAACCCAATTCAACTCCAATTAACCCCAAATCTTTTCTAAACCTTCCTTAACATCCTCATAAACAAAACACTAACATGATTTGCCCAAGATTTTGACCCAAACCCCACTCAAATTCAACCCAAAATCAAAAAGCCCAATTTTGACCTAAACCCAAATCTAACCCAAATAGGCCCAAACCTCAAAATTAAAACCCAACCAAAGCCAAAACCTCTTTGAAACACTCCCATAAACATTTCTTAATATTTATTTTACATCAATTTCAACCCTAGCCCAACATTGGCCCAAGTTAGCCCAATTCGACCTACATTGGCCCATTCACCAAAAGAATTCAAATCCAACCCAATTCAAGTCCAAACTACCCCAAATTTGCTTCAAGTCACTCATGACACATCCATGAGCTAAACCCAATAATTATTTGGCCCAACCTCTTTACAAAATTTCATCCCAAAATCCATTTTAAAATTCAAGAGCCCACTTTCCTAATCCATCTTAAAAGCCCATCTAAAACCCTTTCAAAAAAGCCCAAAATTCTTCCAAGGCCCATATGACATTTCCCCTCATCATACTTTCAATTAAAATCATCCCTAAGTCCTAAATTCATCATCAAATAATTCCAAATCAAGCCTCATGCCAAATCACCCCTAAATACCAAAATTTTCCTTAAATCCATTTCCATGAAATCGACTTTACTTTTCCCAAGCCAAATGGAGCCATGGAGCCATGCATAAGCCATATGCAAGCCATGAGAGCCTCTTTACATGTCACCATGCCATTTTGGGCAAAAGGAGGAGGCTCTTTCCTTAATTCCTAAAGGTGATTAACCACTTCCATGTTTCCACTAAACCATGCTTAAGCCTAATCGTGCTTGGATGGTGACTTGACCCTACCGATTATGCCGAGCCAAATCACTTTTCCCTCAGCCCAAAACCAGGCCTCGGGTGGTGCACCTAGCCCAAATGGGTGGGTTGACCCATTTAGGTTCAAATCTAGCCATGCCCCATTCCACTTCGGATCAAAGCCTTTACACATGTCCATGGCCAATTGATTGCACAAACCTCCAGCCCCGACCCACCCGACCTCGAGGGTGACCCATGCTCGGCCGGCCGGCCACCAGTGCCGCCGGAAAACACCATGGCCGAAAGTTCACATGTGAGCCAACATTGAAATTCTCACTTGCCGAGCCGCCCCATCCCTGCTGGCTACCACGGCCGATCTTCTCCTCACCGCGAGCAAACTCGATCCCAAGCCCTAACTCCCCTGGGAGGCCTTCCACCCTCTCCTATTTAAACCCCTCACCCTCTCGGCCAAAGGGGAGCCAAGCACAAACCTTGCCGAAACTCTGCCAAAATTGTTTCAAACCCTTCACCATCCTGAGAGCAGTTGATCCCCAGTGTCAATTTGCCCTAATCCCCACCAACAGAGCCCAATTTCTCAACCGAAATTCCACCCAAAACCATGACACTTTGCCACAAGCCGAGCCAATCCTCAAATCGACCGGTCCTACACCTTCACCGGACCAAGAGGAGAAGTTTCCCACCGAAAGCCCCATCTCCAGTGCCACCCAGCTTGCTCCAGCTCTCCAAGCTTTGTGGATCGGCCGTGGTCACTTTCATAGCTAGCAATTCACTGCACCGTGAGACTTCATCCGGAGCTTCGTCGGGACCCAATCGAAGGTGCAACAACTCTCGATCGAAGCCACACTTCTCCGAGCTAAGGTATGAGTTAACTATTCATCCCGAGCTTCGGAGATTCTCCATTTCAAATGCCTTAGTTTCAATGCATGTTAGCCGTATAGATGTGTTCGTCTCTTCAAGACGAATCCATAGAGCATAAGAACATGAAAATCCATCGAGAATCGAGTGAGATCTTAGTGATTTAGTGTGGACGGCTCTCGGCGAGAACACTTGGGGACGATGAACGGATGCCGTCCATTCGATACACGCGCGCACGGACGGCCAGGATCGCGTCGGACCGTGAGACGGTACGAGAACCGCGGGCCCGGCCGCCGACTCGATGGCGGCGTCGAATGGGAGCGCGACACGCGGCGTTTCGGAGTCGCCGAGGTCGACGCGGCGCCGCGTGGATAAATAGAAAATTAGGGTATTTTTCTATTTATTTAATTCCCTAAACTTCAAAAATCCATATCTCTGTGTAGAAAAATCACAAAAATAAAATAAAAATACCCTCTCGCTCGAGTGAACGTAGGAGAATAATGTGGAAAAGAAATCATTTAATTTAATTAAGTATTTTATTTTTTATGATTTATTTACTCTCTGCATACATTTAATTCTCCATGCATGTATACAATTCACCATGGCATGAGACCATAGGGCTTTTGAAGCCTCCGAACTCGGGAACATTCCCCGAATTTTCCAAGGTCGAGGCCATCTCTGTGAAAAGTTATTTATTTTTCAAATGCATGTTGCTGTTTTGAGTATTTTAATTCCAAAAATTAGCATGTTGTGAAATAAATTCTAGAAATATTTGGTGATGTTCTTTATGACCAGAGAACTCTAGGAAAAATAGGACTTGAGTTAATTCACTCGCATTAACCCTAATCGGCTTAAACACCTAAAATAGGTCTTTAATTAATTAGAGTTAACCAGTGCATCAAATTGACTTGAAATCAATTCTCCACTGACCTTTAGGATCAGAGGAATCCACCATAAAAATTTGAAGTCAATCGGACTTGGTTAGCCCCACTAATTGGGTCGATTAAGCCACTTAGCCATTTTAAACTTTAAAAATTCATAACTTTTAAAATATTTTTTAAAATTCACCAAATTGGTTTTGGAGCCTCTCTGATATCAGGGGAACCCAAGAAAATTAAAATTTCAATTTTCTAAAAAAGTTGATTTTTAATAATATTTTAATATTTTTAATAATTAAAAAATAATAAAAATCACAAAAATAATAAAATTCACCAAAATGTCACATTTTGAATTTTAATCACTTAGGAACAAATCCCACATTTTTCCTAAGTCTATTTAGTGAGATATTAAATTTTAAAGCCCTAGGGTAATTTTAAAATTAAAAAAATGTATTTTCTAGCATTTTCACTAAAATAATTATTATAAATCATAGAAAAATCAGAAAATTGCAAAATTTGTTTCTCTGGTTTCCTTAATATCAGAGAGATTTTTGAAAAATATAAAATCCATTTTTCAACATTTATCTTATTTTTAAATTAATTAACACTCCAAAACTCAAAATAATTATAATAAAAATAATATAATTCAAAAAATCACCAAAATTGGTCCAAGTGCTTCTCTGGTCATTAGGAATGTCCCCTAATTTTCTTAAGGACAGAAACTTTTCCCTTGGTCATGTTATCAAATTTTCCTTGAAAATCTCTATTTTCCACCAAAAATAATTATATAAATAAATTAAATACAGAAAAATCACATTTTCTCCTCTCATGTCTTTATCGACATATGAGTAAAGTCACATAAAAATTTCAAGTTCATTTGAGTTCAATTTAGTGAGTTATGAAATTATTAAGCTTAAAGGGTAAAATGGTAATTAAAATCTTTAATCCTTAATTAAAACTTTAGGTTTAATAAAAAATCAACAAGTAAAATATTTGATCCTAATCTGATTTGGATGATTGAAATTTAAATAATTAAAGGGTAGAAACCCATTAAATAATTTTAAAATGATTAAACTTTAATTAAATAATAGATTAAATTTGGAAGAATAATAAAATTGAATTATTAAAATAAGGGATCTTTATTAGGAAGAGATTTTTTCTTTAATTTAAAAAATCCCTAAATTAATTATATCAACTAATACTCAATTTTTAATTAAAATGATAACTCAAATTTAAAATATTAAAAGACTTAATTTCAATTAAAATTAAAAATAAAGTAAATTAAAGATAAATTAAATTAAGATTAAATTTAAAAATTAAGATTAAATTAAATTTAATAATTAAATTAAATTAAATTAAACAATTAAATTAAATTAATTAAAATTAAATTAAATTAAATAATTAAATTAAATTAAATAATTAAACAATTAAATTAAATTAATTAAAATTAAATTAAATTAAATCAAACAATTAAATTAAATTAAATTAAAATTAAATTAAATTAAATTAAATTAAATTAAATTAAATTAAATTAAAATTAAATTAAATTAAATTAAATTAAATTAAAGTTAAATTAAATTAAAACACAAGTCAAATTAAATTAAAGTTCAAATCAAAATCAAATTAAATTAAATATAACATCACCTAAGATATAAAAGAAATTAAATATAAAACAACTTCAACACTATTCCAAATTTAAACCCTTTAACTTAAATCAAATCATTTCAATACTAATTTACCCTCGAAAGCTTTGATTATTGTAACTCCTAAATGAAACATTAAATGGAGTGTTACTTTACTCATAGGATATTCAAATGTCCTAGTTCACTCGAGCAAGTTAACAAGACTTAAAACCTCTGGACGATCGATTCATTTATATAATTAAATTCATTCGGACTTAAAATAATTCTAGAAATATTGAAAAGATGTTTAAGATCCTTCTTAAGCACTTCCTCAATATGATAGGATATTTTTAAGAACAATCGAATTCGATTATTCTTTCGATGAAGAAAATCGTCCTTAAACCAAAACACAAAGAACCTAGACGTCATAGGAGATCGACTAGCTATAGGATTAGGAATTTGGTAGAAAACCATAACCTTTCCCTTAGCTTTACCTAGGAACTTGCTTAAATATTCTAATTGTGTTTTAAGTGCAACTTGGGATGACTGGAAGACCCTCCGTGTACGCTTTTATTTTATTGCAATTTACTTTCGCAATTTACTTTCTGCAATTTACTTTCTTGCAATTTACTTTATTGCAAATGCATTTTACTTTTCTTGCATGATAAAACAACAGCTTGCATGAAAACCCACACCTTTAGGATAGCTCCCTAAAACCGAAACCAAAATTAAGTTAAAAGTCATCGCAAGATAAAATTCACCGCCACAACATTTCAAAATATAAAACAACTCAAAATTTAATCACAAACGTAACACAAAACTACAATTGCAACTAAATTAAAACGTCCCGTTGGATGATCGGAATACCTCGGATGATGTAACCTACGTGTTGCTAACGGGATTTCCCACGGTCTAAATGAAAGTGTGGAACTCATTCAAGCTGAGTTTAGCAAATTCATCCGGACTAAGTGAATCCGATAAAAATAACGATGCCGAAGGATGGAACCGCGGGATCTTAACCGGTGTCGTTATAATCAACTTTAAGATTTGTTTTAATTAAAACACAAAAAACACTTGGAAATTAAGATTTTCTCTAAACCAAAACACTTCTCTCATCCCCCGATTTATGATTTCTAAAACTAAACCTCTCGCAACAACAAGGAGCTCGGAGCATGGTGGGCAAGCATGACCATCGTCATCGCAGAAACCCGAGTCTACATCAGCTAAACATTTCTTAGAATTAAATAACTAAACCATAGTGATTTCGAGGTAGCTTCGCCTAGTGCAACATAAATCCTCAACTCTTCGTTAGTGCATTTCGCATTGCAAATTAAGCCCTAACCGGTCTTAGGATTCCGAGGTAGTCGTCCGATACGATATAAACCCTCACATTTTCTAGTGCTATTTGTTTGATTTTATCATACAAATATAAGCCCTAATTAATTAAGATCGACAAGATCGAAATATCTAAATAAACATTAGGACTTTCCTAAATTCAAGCCAAACGATAGATAGTCGGGAAATTATCGAAGTTCACTTCGAATCGTTGATTTCTCCTACCTTTCTTCCTTTGGATTCACAAAACAAAATGTTCCAAAAATTTGATCCATTCCCTATCGAAACTTCAAAATTCAATCTTCGAAAACCTTAAACTTTGAAATTCTCGAGAGCGTAATCATTGATTATTATCGAGAGTTTTCTTAGGTGATTCCCGTCACTTAAGATGTAATTAACTATGTGGGCTTGCCCTTATAGGGAATTTTAAAGAACCTGTGTAATATAAACCCCGTTTAATGTTTTCATATTAAGCAGGGGAAACTTGTCGGCTTATAAAATTGGTTCGCGTACCAAACGGATGTCACAAATCTTCTAGTTTATTTAATCGAGCCCCACCATCAAGCGTGGTGTCTATCCTTAGTGATAGATACACGGCTTATGGTGTGGTATTCGTTTATATAAACTATTTGGGATGTGAGATCGCTTGATTTCATATCTTAAAATTTTTCAAACTTAAAATTATTTTCAAAATCAAATACTACTTTTCAATTTATTTATTTAAACTAAATTAAAAATTTGCCGACAACTTCGTTAGGCGACCACTTTTCAAAATAAAACACACAACCTAAAAATATGCCGACAACCGTTTCGGAGTGCCGCGCGCAGATCATCTCGTATAATGGGCCGCATTCGAAGCACACAAATCAACAATTTTGTCAGAGACACGGAATCGACCGGCGATACTCAACAATTTACTACCCAAGAGCAAACGGTCTCGCCGAGGCTTTTAATAAAACTCTCGTTCAAATCTTAAAGAAAACCCCGGACGATAATAAGAGAAATTGGCACGAGAAATTGTTAGAAGCCTTATGGGCCTACCGGACAACCTTCGTAACTCCTACTCAAGCTACACCTTACGCTCCGGTGTATGGGTCCGAGGCAAGTTGTTACCTTTAGAGGTTCAGCTTCCTTCACTCGAACTGCAGCTTGCAAACAAGATCACGACGAAGAAAACGCCGATTACGACTCGAAGAATTAGAAAGCTTGGAAGGGAAAAGACTTGCACGCAACAGTAATTTAGAACTATACCAAGCTAAGATGGTTCAAGCCCATGACAAACCGGTCCGCCCGAGAACCTTCAAAGTTGGTGACTTAGTTCTCGTTCTCAAGAGACCTATTCTCGCACACCGCAAGATAGGAGGAAAATTCGAACCCACTTGGGAAGGACCATTTCGTGGTTGAAGCAAAGATACTCGTGGAGGTTCCTACCGACTAGTGAATTGCCAGGGAGAACGACATATGCTTCCGATCAACGGACGATACTTGAAAAAGTATTACGCTACCTGATGTTTCGAAGGAATGAATTCTTCATCCCTAAGAAACACTGGCGAAGTAATTACTTATGATTGGGTCCGAACCCAAAAAAATAATAAAATGTGCTAAGATAAATAAAATCATGATAATTAAGTTTTCCTTGTTTTCTTTTTCAAATCAAAATCTCTTCCCTCATCTTATCCTACTTCATTCCCGTTAAATTTTCAAAATATATATAAATAAAAAAAATGTATCTTTAAATAAACATTTTCTTAATGTTCTTGTTCTTAGTACAGCCTCTCGATCCTTTTCCTTGTCTTTTCGCAGTGGAAATGTCGAACGGGCGGTTGGTCTTGAACTTTAAGAATGGCGTAAGCCTTGCACTCGATGAAAAGAGGGTGAAAGATGGAGCGATAATCGAGATTGACTCGCATTTCGCACCAGCAGGCCTACAAGACGAGGAAAGTGACTGGGTCCCGCTAACCGAGAAGAACTACCCTGGCATGACAAGGATGAAAGTGGGTGGCCCAAGCCACCAATCCAACAACAAGAAAAGAAAGGCAAATACCGAAGAAGACAAGAAAATGAAGTCCGTAATCACTACAAACAGAGGGCAGGCTTGTCACCGCCGCGCCCAGCAGATTCAAGAAGTTCGGAGGGCTACTCTCACAGCCCACGCAACGAAGGAATAAGAATCGCCGTATCCGTAAGATGTTAACAAAACTAGCCGCGGACCAGCGCGACGAGACAATTGCCAATGCCAAGCACATACACTTTCAAGGACACCGGTTCACCAGAACCCGAAGAAAGGAGGCCAGCTCCTAGAATAACAGAAAGAACCAGTGAAATCTCCGAAGATCGAAGAAAGAAGGCTACCACGCCACCGGATAGAACCACCAATAATGCATGACCTTGTTGCAAGCAACCCCGGGGATGTCCCGACTGTGCATCATCCCCGAGGAGCCGAGGTATGCGTGGGGAACGTGAAGGGATTGAACCATATATCCCACAATATGTCACAAGGCCTCGCCATCCGCAGATCATTCCGGAATACGAGCCGGAGAGGATGCAAAATGTTGAAAAGAAAACTTTCGAATACTTCGAGAGAATTAAAGGAAGAAGAATCAACATACTAGAAGGCCTCGAGCTACACACCGACGTATTCTCGCAGTATGAACAACAAGAAATCGTGGATCGTATCCAGGATCCGAAGAGAATGGGCCGAGCAAGCCGCCTGAGGGAAAACACATACTCGAACCCCGGAGATGGATGCCGTGGAAAGGAAGAATCACAATACAATGCGGATGTCGCTACAACTTTGCCGAAGACGTAAAGGGAAACCCACCGGGATACTCCGTCATGGGCAAGTGGATCCGATGCCATTAGTTATCAAGAGAATGGTAAAAAGATTGATAACATGGAGGGTACCGCCAGCAGATTGCATACCCAATAACCGCATTATCAACATCTACAAACGAGGTGACCGCATACCCCCACATATCGATCACCACGACTTCGTCGACCTTTCGCACGGCCTCTTTCTCGAATGAGTGTAACATCATGTTCGGATCCGACCTCCGGATAGCAGGCCCGGTGAGTTCCGAGGGCCAGCAAAGATACCTTTACCGTGGGTTCCGTCATGATACCGCAGGGTAACGGAGCGTATATCGCAAAGCATTGCATACCAGGAGTGCTAGTGGAGCGAATCTCGCTACCTTCGTGAGAATGGACGACAAGCAAAATACCTTACCATTTCCAACCGTACCCGTAGCCGGAGAACCTCCGCCTTACGAGCCGTGAGTTACATGGGAAATATCACACCTCCAACGTACATCCAACCGCATCCTTGCCAAGGATGGCTTGGAAGGTGATGTTATTGACCATGTACCTCACTATTCGTACATGGATTTTTTGACGATGATTCTTTCGATGGATCAACAAAGATCATACACAATCCGTTTTGAGTCTACATGGATTGTATGAAATGTATTCCGCATCGAGTTGTATGATGTATTTTCAACATGATTGGAATGAAAGTGACCATGTCACGTTTTGGCCTTCACCTCTTTTGTGCAAATTGATTGGGAAACGCCATTAAAGTTAAATGAACTTCGAACAAAGAACAGATAAAAGAAAAAAAGAGAATAAAAGAAAACTTTCTAAAAAAAAAAAAAAATCTGAAAAATGACAAATACCAAATTCACATGAACGTTAAATAAACGATAAAATAAAATAAATCATTAAAAGATAAACGAAATCAACACAAATCTCAAATTCCATCCTTCCAAACTTCAAATCAAATTTCATCTTTACAAATTCCAAATCAAATCCTCAATCAAATTTCAAATCCACTCTCGATCAAATTTCAAATTTGATCTTTCCAAATTTCGAATCAAATTCTCAATCAAATTCAAATTCAATCTTTCCGCATTCTAAATCTCTATCAAATCTCAAATCCGATCTTCTAGATCTCAAATCAAATCTCAATCGAAAATTCAAATTCAAACTTTTGGGTCGAGGATTTTACATCCAAGATCGCACCGCTTAGGATTCTTTCCTATTGCACCGAAATACATCAAATTCAAATTCTTGGGTCGAGGATCTTACATCCAAGACTCGCACCGCTTTAGGATTCTTTTCCTATCGCACCGAAATACATCAAATTCAACCTTGGGTCGAGGATTTTACATCCAAGACTGCACTCGCTTTAGGATTCTTTCCTATCGCACCGAAATACATCAAATTCAAAACCTTTTGGGTCGAGGATTTTACATCCAAGACCGCACTCGCTTTAGGATCCTTTTCCTATTGCACCGAAATACATCAAATTCAAACTTTTCGGGTCGAGGATTTTACATCCAAGACCGCACCGCTTTAGGATCCTTTCCTATCGCACCGAAATACATCAAATTCAAATCAAACTTTTGGGTCGAGGATTTTACATCCAAGACCGCACCGCTTTAGGATCCTTTTCCTATCGCACCGAAATACATCAAATTCAAACTTTTGGGTCGAGGATTTTACATCCAAGACCGCACCGCTTTAGGATTCTTTCCCTATTGCACCGAAATACATCAAATTCAAACTTTCGGGTCGAGGATTTTACATCCAAGATCGCACCGCTTTAGGATCCTTTTCCTATTGCACCGAAATACATCAAATTCAAACTTTTGGGTCGAGGATTTTACATCCAAGACCGCACCGCTTTAGGATCCTTTTCCTATCGCACCGAAATACATCAAATTCAAATCAAACTTTTGGGTCGAGGATTTTACATCCAAGACCGCACTCGCTTTAGGATTCCTTCCCTATTGCACCGAAATACATCAAATCAAACTTTTGGGTCGAGGATTTTACATCCAAGACTCGCACCGTTTTAGGATTCTTTCCTATTGACCGAAATACATCAAATTCAAACTCTTTGGGTCGAGGATTTTACATCCAAGACCGCACCGCTTTAGGATTCTTTTCCTATTGCACCGAAATACATCAAATTCAAACCTTTGGGTCGAGGATTTTACATCCAAGACCGCACCGCTTTAGGATTCTTTCCCTATTGCACCGAAATACATCAAATCAAACTTTTGGGTCGAGGATTTTACATCCAAGATCGCACCGCTTTAGGATTCTTCCCTATCGCACCGAAATACATCAAATTCAAACTTTTGGGTCGAGGATTTTACATCCAAGATCGCACCGCTTTAGGATTCTTTCCCTATCGCACCGAAATACATCAAAATCAAACTCTTTTGGGTCGAGGATTTTACATCCAAGACCGCACCGCTTTAGGATTCTTTCCCTATCGCACCGAAATACATCAAATCAAGCTTTTGGTCGAGGATTTTACATCCAAGACCGCATCGCTTTAGGATTCTTTCCCTATCAGACCGAAATACATCAAAATCAAACTCTTTTGGGTCGAGGATTTTACATCCAAGACCGCACTGCTTAGATTCTTTCCCAATCGTACCGAAATACATCAAATTCAAACATTTCGGGTCGAGGATTTTACATCCAAGATCGCACCGCTTTAGGATTCTTTTCCTATCGCACCGAAATACATCAAAATCAAACTCTCGAGGTTAAGGATTTTTACATCCAACACCACATCGCTCCGAGATCTCTTCTCATCGCAACGATTCAATCTAATCAATTCAATTTTCTTTCGAGGTTAAAGATGTTATATCTAAAACCTCAAAATTCCAATTCTCATTTCAAATCCAAATTTCCTCAAATTAATTTTGACAAACTTCAATCTAAATCGAAACTCCAAACTAAAATTTAAACTCACACATCAAAACTTAAACTAAAACAAAATAAAATCTAAATCGAAATTCCCCGCATCATGTGATTTGGGATTCACCTCCTTTTCCTTTCCCCGCCGAGAGTTCAAGAATCTCCGGTTCCGTAGATATACTCGACACTCCCCAGCGCAGAACTCTTCTACTTCGTCCCAAGTTCGTCACTCGACATCTCGTGCTGGTTTTGTTGATCGCTCTGGCCAACACCATACGCGCGTGTGCTCCGTCACCACCACACCTATTGGGGGTCCATTTGTCGACCTCATTTTCGATGAGGTCTTCCCTTCTTCTTTTAGTGCTTAGGATCTAGCCTTAGGCTTTTCCTTCGACTATCTTAGAGGACTAGAATCGGGACCCACATTTTAGAAATTTAAACCACTTCTAAACTCCCCGCAAACTCCACAAACTCGACTATAGACCCCTAATCACCTAGAGGGTCGAAATCAAATGTAGAAGTTTAAAGGATGAGTTCCTATAGACTCTTCGCCTTAGGACCGCCCCGGCGGCCCGGTCCGGTGAAGGGGCCGACTTACACATACACTTACATACACACTACACTTACACACTACATTTCCACACACTTCCTAAAACCACACCCATACCCAACTTAACCTCCCCGACTCATGTAGGTGATTCACATGGATGGTCCTTAACCCCTAAGCCCTCAGCAAGAGGGTTAGGAACAACATAAATGAATGCCTCAAATGAGTCCTTTCATGGCTCATATGGGCTTGAAATGGCTTCATGGCTCAACCAAAATGATTTCTTTCCACCTAGATTCACCCAATCTTTAATTTCCCAAATTTTCAATTTTTGACCCCCGGACCCTACACCTACTAAACCTACCCAAAACCCTCAAATTACCCAAATTTTCGCAAAATTTCCAAATTACCCAAAATTTTCCAAAATCACTCTCAAACATCTCCACATCACTCAAATTGATCATCCATACCCAAAAATACCAAAAATTCCAAAAAATACCTCCCAATACCCTCCAAATACCCAAAATACCCTTCTTGGCCTAAAAATCCAAAAATTCAGAAAATTCCCAGAAAATTCCAGAAAATCCCAAATATTCCCAATTTCATTTTGTCCAACTACACCATGGGCCAATTTTGTCAATTTACCCTACTTTTGTCAAAACCCCCAATTTCACCCATTTTAACCCAAAGTGAACCCAATGTCAAACCAAACCTATCCAATTGACCCAAATTCTGGTCCAATTCAATTCTAAACTTCAATTCAACATTCCCAATACCAATCTAGACCAAATCCAAGTCCAATTTGATTGACATTTGGATCCAATCTCACTTTTGGCCTTAAAGCCCAATTTGGACCCATGACCCAAACTTAACCCAAACTCACCCAATTCAACTCCAATTAACCTCAAATCTTTTCTAAATCTTCCTTAACATTCCCACAAACAAAACCCTAACATGATTTGCCCAAAATTTGAACCCAAACCCCACTCAAACTCAACCCAAGGTTAAAAGGCCCATTTTCGACCTAAGCCCAAACCTAACCCAAATTCAACCCAATTCAAATCCAAATCACCCCCAATTTGTTTCAAATCACTCATGACACATCCATGAGCTAAACCCAACAATTATTTGGCCCAACCTCTTTACAAAATTCCCATCCATAAATTCATTTTTAAACTTAAGGGCCCATTCCTTAAACCATTTTAAAAGCCCACTTCCACCAAATCCAAAACCCCAAAAATTCTTCCAAAGCCCATATGACATTTCCCCTCATCATACTTTCAATTAAAATCATCCCTAAGTCCTAAACCAATGATCAAATATTTCTAAATGAAGCTTCATCCAAATTTCCACCAAATTATCCAAAATCCTTAAAATCCTTTTTATGAAATCGACCAAACTTTTCGCCAAGCCAAAGGTGAGCCATGAAGCCATGCATGAGCCACATGTGAGCCATGAGAGCTTTGGACACTCCACCATGCCATATTGGGTAAGAAGAGGGGGGCTTTCCTTAATCCCTAAAGCTCATTAGCCTTAATCATGTTTCACCTAAACTTAAATTTAATCCAAATATATTTGATGGAGACTTCTCCATGCCAAACCAAACCGATCCCTTCGATCCCCCACAAGATCCAAAGCCACCTCAAGGGTGCACCAAGCCCAAATGGGTGGATTGACCCATTTAGACTCAAAACTAGCCATGCCCCATTCTACTTTGATTCAACCACTTTACACATGGCATTTGCCAATCGCCTACACTAAACCTCCAGCCCCGACCCACCCGACCAAGATGGTGACCATTGCTCGGCCGGCCGGCCACTGTGCCGCCGGAAAACACCATGGCCGAGAGCTCACATGTGAGCCAACATTGAAATTCTCACTTGCCGAGCCGCCCCATGCCTAGTGGTCACCATGGTCGTTCTTCTCCTCACCGCAGCAACTCGATCCCAAGCCCTAACTCCCCCGGGAGGCCCCCCACCAGCTTCTATTTAAACTCCACCCTCTCGGCCATGAAGAAGAGAGAAGCATAAACCTTGCCAAAACTCGCCAAAATTGTTCCGTACCCTCCTCCACCCTCAGAGCACTTGATCCCCGAATGAAATTCCCCCGCCATTTCTCCTCCGTAAGCTCAATTTCGTAGTCGAAATTCCACCCAAAACCAGGACACTTCTCCACAGTTGAGCCAATTCCCAAATCGATTGGCTCTACACCTTCACTGTACCAAGGAAGGTGTCCACCATCAAAAGCCCCATCTCCGTAGCCACCCAGCTTGCTCCAGCTCTCCAAGCTTTGTGGATCGGGCTTGGTCGAAATCATATCCAGTACAATTCACCGTACTCGGAGACTTCATCCGGAGCTTGCTGGGACCCAATCGAAGGTGCAACAACTCTCGATTGAAGCCACACTTCTCCGAGCCAAGGTATGAGCTAACTCTTCATCCCGAGCTTCCGGAGATTCTCCATTTCAAATGCTTTAGTTTCAATGCATGTTAACCGTATAGATGTGTTCGTCTCTTCAAGACGAATCCATAGTAGTATAAGAACGTAAAAATCCATCGAGAATCGAGTGAGATCTTAGGGATTTAGTGTGGACGGCTCTCGGGCGAGAACACTCGGGGACGATGAACTGGATGCCGTCCATTCAATACACGCGCGGACGGACGGCTGCAGATGGCGTCGACCGTGAGACCCGCACGAGAACCGCGGGGCCCGGGCCGCCGACTCGCGTGGCGGCGTCGAACGGGAGCGCGCCGCGCGGCCTTTCGGAGTCGCCGAGGATGCGCCGGCGCCGACTCGATAAGTAGAAAATTAGGGATTTTCTCGATTTATTTAATTCCCTAAACTTCAAAAATTCATATCTCTCGTGTAGAAAAATCAGAAAAATAAAATAAAAATACCCTCTTGCTCAGTGAAGAGAGGAGAATAATGTGGAAAAGAAATCACTTAATTTCATCAAATATTTTATTTTTTATAATTTATTTACTCTCCGCATTGTTTTAATTCTCCATGCATGCATACAATTCACCATGGCATGAGACCATAGGGCTTTGAAGCCTCTGAATTTGGGAACATTCCCCGAATTTTCCAAAGTCGAGGCCATCCCTATGAAGAGTTCTTGATTTTTCAAGTTCAGATCACCGTTTTGAGTATTTTAATTCCAAGTAAATAGCATGTTGTGAAATAAATTCTAGGAAAATTTGGTGATGTTCCTTATGACCAGAGAACCCTAGGAAAAATAGATTTTGGCTTAGTTCATTCAAAACAACCCTAATCGGCTTAAACACCCAAAATAGGTCTTTAATTAATTAGAGTTAACCAGTGCATCAAATTGACTTGAAATCAATTCTCCACTGACCTTTAGGATCAGAGGAATCCACCATAAAAATTTGAGGTCAATTGACTCGGTTAGCCCCACTAATCGGGTTGATTAAGTCACTTAGCCATTTTAAACTTTAAAAATTCATAACTTTTAAAATACTTTTCAAAAATTCACCAAATTGGTTTTGGAGCCTCTCTGATATCAGGGGAACCTAAGAAAATTAAAATTTCAATTTTCTAAAAAAGTTGATTTTTAATAATATTTTAATATTTTTAATAATTAAAAAATAATAAAAATCACAAAAATAATAAAATTCACCAAAATGTCACATTTTGAATTTTAATCACTTAGGAACAAATCCCACATTTTTCTTAGGTCTATTTAGTGAGATATTGAATTTTAAAGCCCTAGGTAATTTTAAAATTAAAAAAAAATGTATTTTCTAGCATTTTCACTAAAATAATTATAATAAATCATAGAAAAATCAGAAAATTGCAAAATTTGCTTCTCTGGTTTCCTTGATATCAGAGAGATTTTTGAAAAATATAAAACCCATTTTTCAACATTTATTTTATTTTTAAATTAATTAACACTCCAAAACTCAAAATAATTATAATAAAAATAATATAATTCAAAAAATCACCAAAATTGGTCCAAGTGCTTCTCTGGTCATTAGGAATGTCCCCTAATTTTCTTAAGGACAGAAACTTTCCCTTGGTCATGTTATTAAATTTTCCTTGGAAATCTCTATTTTCCACCAAAAATAATTATATAAATAAATTAAATACAGAAAAATCACATTTTCTCCTCTCATGTCTTTATTGATATATGAGTGAAGTCACATAAAAATTTCAAGTTCATTTAAGCCCAATTTAGTGAGTTATGAAATTATTAAGCTTCAAGGGTAAAATGGTAATTAAAATTTTAACCCTTAATTAAAACTTTAGGTTTAATAAAAATTAACAAGTAAAATATTTGATCTTAATCTGATTTGGATGATTGAAATTTAAATAATTAAAGGGTAGAAACTCATTAAACAATTTTTAAAATGATTAAACTTTAATTAAATAATAGATTAAATTTGGAAGAATAATAAAATTGGAATTATTAAAATAAGGGATATTTATTAGGAAGAGATTTATTCTTTAATTTAAAAATCCCTAAACTAATTATATCATTAACATTTAACTCTTAATTAAAATGATAACTCAAATTTAAAATATTAAAAGACTTAATTAAATCATTAAACTCTTTTAAAATCTCAATTAAAATTATAAATTAAATTAAATTAAATTAAATTAAATTAAATAATTAAATTAAATTAAATTAAACTAAATTAAAATTAAATTAAATAAAATAAAATTAAATTAAATTAAATAATTAAATTAAATTAAATTAAACAATTAAATTAAATTAAATTAAATTAAATTAAATTAAATAATTAAATTAAATTAAATTAAACAATTAAATTAAATTAAATTAAATTAAATTAAATTAAATTAAATAATTAAATTAAATTAAATCAAATAAAATTAATTAAACATCAAATCAAATTAAATTAAATTAAATTAAATAAAAACTCAATTAAATTAAATCGAATTAAATATAACATCACCTAAGACATAAAAGAAATTAAATATAAAGCAACTTCAACACTATTCCAAATTTAAACCCTTTAACTTAAATCAAATCATTTGAATACTAATTTACCCTTGAAAGCTTTGATTATTATAACTCCTAAATGAAACATTAAATGAAGTGTTACTTCACTCATAAGATATTCAAATGTCTTAATTCACCGAGCAAGTTAACAAAACTCGAAAACCTCTGGACGATCGATTCATTTATATAATTAAATTCATTTTGACTTAAAACAATCCTAAAAATATCGAAAAGATGTTTAAGATTCTTCTTAAGCACTTCCTCAATATGATAGGATATTTATAAGAACAATCGATTTAATTGTTCTTCGATGAAGAAAATCGTCCTCAAACAAAAACACAAAGAACCTAGACGTCATAAGAGATGACTAGCTATGTGATTAGGAATTCGGTAGTAAAACCATAACCTTTCCCTTAGCCTTTACCTAGGAACTCGCTTAAATATTCTAATCGTGTTTTAAGTGTAGCTTGGGATGACGGGAAGACCCTCCAGTGCACGCTTTTATTTTATTGCAATTTACTTTCTTGCAATTTACTTCTCCGCAATTTACTTTATCGTAGTATGCACTTCACTTTTCTCGCATGATAAAACAATCGTTGCATGAAAACCCACACCTTTAGGATAGTCCCTAAAACTCGAAACCAAAACTAAGTTAAAAGTCATTGCAAGATAAAATTCACCGCCACAACATTTCAAAATATAAAACAACTCAAAATTTAATCACAAACGTAACACAAAACTACAATTGCAACTAAATTAAAACGTCCCGTTGGATGATCTGGAATACCTCTGATGATGTAACCTACGTGTTGCTAACGGGATTTCCCACGTGCCTAAATGAAAGTGTGGAACTCATTCAACTGAGTTTAGCAAATTCATCCTGACTAAGTGAATCCGATAAAAATAATGATGCCTAAGGATGGAACCGCGGATCTTAACCGTGTCGTTATAATCAACTTTAAGATTTGTTTTAATCAAAATACAAAACACTCGGAAATTAAGATCTTCTCTAAACCAAAACACTTTTCTCATCCCCCGATTTATGATTTCTAAAACTAAACCTTCGCAACAACAAGGAGCTTGAGCATGGTGGGCAAGCACGGCCATCGTCGTCGCAAAAACTCGAACCTACTTCAAGCAAAACCTTCTTAGAATTAAACAACAAAGCCATAGGACTTCGAGGTAGCTCGCCTAGTGCAACATAAATCCTCAACCTCTTCGTTAGCATTTGCATTGCAAATTAAGCCCTAACCGATCTTAGGATTCCAAGGTAGTCGTCCGATACGACAATAAACCCTCACATCTTCTAAGCTATTTGTTTGATTTTATCATACAAATATAAGCCCTAATTAATTAAAATTGGCAAGATCGAAATACTAAATAAACATTAGGACTTTCCTAAATTCAAGCCAAACAATAGGATACGTGAAATTACCGAAGTTCACTTCGAATCAGTTGATTTCTCCTACCTTTCTTCCTTTGGATTCACAAAACAAAATGTTCCAAATTTGATCCATTCCCTATCGAAATTCCAAAATTCAATCTTCGAAAACCTTAAACTTTCAAATTCTTGAGAGCGTAATTATCGGTTATTATCGAGAGTTTTCTTAGGTGATTCCCGTCACTTAAGATGTAATTAACTATAGTGGCTTGCCCTTATAGGGAATTTTAAAGAACCTGTGTAATATAAACCCCGTTTAATACTTTCATATTAAGCAGTGGAATTTGTCTGCTTATAAAATTGGTTCGCAGCATCAAACGGATGTCACAAAACTTCTAGCTTATTTGATCGAGCCCCACCTCAGCGTTGTGTCTATCCTTAGGATAGATACACTGGCTTGTGGTGCGGTGCTCGTTTATATAAACTATTCTGGGATGTGAGATCGGCTTAATCTCATATCTTAAAACTTTCAAATTTAAAATTATTTTCAAAGTCAAATACTACTTTCTAAATTATATATATATATTTAAATCAAATTTAAAATTTAAATTCGCCGACAACTTCGTTAGGCGCCCCTTTTCAAAATATCACACAACCTAAAAATAGTGCCGACAAAGGTGGGAAATGAAGGTATTTGATCTGTGGTGGTTTCTTGTATACTTGTGAGAATTTCGCAGATTATTCAGCATGTGGGATAGGTAGTCAATAGCCAGGATGAAAAGGGTAGGGGAGAGGGGGTCCCCTTGTTTTAGCCCCCTGGAAGCAGTGAAAGGTCCCCAACTTGTACCATTGATGAGAATAGAATGGGAGTTGTTTCTTAGCCATCTTTGTATCAAAGAATATAAGCTATCAGTAAAACCTCTGACAGAAAGGACTTCAATGATGAAATTCCACCTATTGGTGTCATAAGCTTTTCTTATGTCCAGTTTATAAATCAGGTTGCCCCCCCTACACTTCTTATTCAAGTCAAGGAGCATCTCATGAGCTGACAAGACATTATCAGAAATTGTCCTTCCCTTCACAAATGCAGATTGGTTGATGCATATGATTTTGCTTAGGTGTGGTTGGAGCCTAGCCACAATAATCTTGCTAATGACATGCTTATGACAGATGTGAGGCTGATTGGTCTGAAATGATCCCAATTGGTTTGCACAGTATTTTTGGGAATGAGTACAATACTGGATGAGCTGAAGTAGTGAGGCGGATCCTTGCCCAAGAAAAAATAGTTGATGGCAGTAGTAATATCCAGCTCGATAATCGTCGAGCCTTTTTGTAGAAGTCAGCTGTGAAACCATCTGATCCAGCTGATTTAGAGTTGTCAATAGAGCTAAGAGCATGCCAAATCCTTTTCATTAGGTGGGCGGGTGAGAGACAGTGAGTTAGTGTATTGATGATTGTCCTGAAACCAAGAAGGATTGATGTGATCCCTTTCTCTGGAAGGGTCGGAAAGAAGATTATGGAATTAGTCCGCAAGCACTTGCGCAATCTCTTGGTTATTTTTGAGCCGGATGCCATTTTCGACCTTCATGCAATGAATGGTGTTGCAGGTTTCTTCTATATTTGATGTAGGCATGGAAGAACTCGGTGTTTCGTCCCCTCAAGTGAAAATTTGGAGTGAAGCCTTCTGTCTTAGGAATTGGTCCTGAATGTCTATTGAGTTGGAGAGTTTGGTTTGGGCAGCTAACAGAAGATGATCATTGGAATCCTCCAATTGAACCATATTCTCCAAAGCTAAGACCTCCTTTTCGACTTCATCAAGCAATGAAAAACATTCCCAATTTCTCTCCGGCTCCACTTCTTAAGCTCTTTACTCGATTTTCACGGTGAAGTAGGCTAAGCTTAACCCAAGGGTCTATGTGAGTGACACCATTCCGAAACTCTCGATCAAATAAATAAACTTGGGGTGGGAGGACCAAATGTTTTGATATCCGAAAGAGAGGCTGTAGATGGTCGGGGGGTGTAGTAATGGTTAAGTGAAGGGGTCTGTAGTCGAGAAGGCAAGTGGGAGATGTGTGA
This sequence comes from Papilionanthe hookeriana x Papilionanthe teres, assembly GCA_022702705.1. NCBI lineage: Eukaryota > Viridiplantae > Streptophyta > Magnoliopsida > Asparagales > Orchidaceae > Papilionanthe > Papilionanthe hookeriana x Papilionanthe teres. The sequence goes on from JAKZJZ010000512.1 coordinate 45,349, forward strand.
CGACGAATGAGTAAAAATTGGGAATGCCGAGTTCATTTGCTGAAAATCGTCCGCTCTTCCCAAGTTTGGCTCCTTCTCCAGGTGAAATGGTGGCCCCTAAAGCCAAGGTCAAATAAATTAGCATTCTGGATATTCTCTTTGAATTAATTCATTCTGCTTAGGATTTGGGTTCTGCCACCCATCTTTTTATCTGCATTGACAATATAGTTAAAATCTCCTCCCACCAACCAAGGGAGGTTTATGGACAGGCTTATATGGTGTAGCCATTCTTAAAGGATCAGTCTGTCAATCTTCCTACACCCAACATAAATGAAAGTGGCAAAAACATTATTGCCAGCAAATTTTAGGGAAAGATGGACAAATTGTGGATTATCAATAAGGATGGATCAGCCCAGTTCTCTTCTGCACAGAATCCAGATATATATATATATATGTCTTGTAGAGGAAGTAATGTAATTTTTAAACTTGATTTAGCCAAAGCTTATGATACTATTAGCTGGAAATTTATATTGAATATGCTAACTGCAAGGGGATTCTCTCAAGATTTCTGTAGCTTAATTCAAAGATGGATGAGTAATAATTTCTACAAAATTTTTATCAATGGTGAGTCTCATGCCTTTTTCCAATTTGGTAGAGGCCTTAAACATGGAGATTCCCTTTCACCTACTTTATTCATATTGACTTTTGACACATTATCCAGATTGCTTAATAATTTGCATCAGATTCATCCTTATCTCAGATTTCAACACAAATCTGATTGTGTAATAAGCCATTTAGCCTATGCAAATGATATAATGGTTTTCTCTAATGGTAGTAAAAATGCTATCAAATAGTTTATTAAGGTTCTACAACAGTTTGAATGCATTTCTGGAATGAATTTCAATAAATTCAAATGTTACTTTCTCCTAGTTGTAAAATGACAATTTGTTATGAAAAATTGGATTATTGATTACACGGAGTTTTAAAGAAGCTAACTATCCTCTCAAATATTTGGGCTTTCCTCTCATTAAAGGTAAAAGAAAATTGCCACACTTTGATGCTATTGTTGATAAAGTATCTGCCCATATTAATAACTGGACTACTTAGTAAAATTAAATAAAAGTACTCAAAGCCTCCTTTCTACCATGTTTAACAAATTTCTATGGGAAGGAAGTCATAAGCAAATACATTGGTCTAATTGGGATAAAATTTGTTAACCTTATGACTGTGGTGGACTGAGATTTAGAAATTTTCAACATATGAGTTTTATCTTCCATTGTAAACAATGGATAAGATTCAGAATGCATATTTCTATATGGGCCAGATTTTTATATGGGAAGTATTGTTATAGAGGAGTCCATCCCTGCAGGTTCGGCCTAAACTTAGGGATTCAAAGAAGCTGGAAAGAGCTGTCGAAAG
>JAKZJZ010000513.1:0-46655 GCA_022702705.1 Papilionanthe hookeriana x Papilionanthe teres
AAGCTCGATTTCGGAGTTGAAATTCCACCCAAACCGGGACACTTCTCCGCGATGAGCCAATTCCCAAATTGATTGACTCTATACCTTCACCGAGACCAAGGGAAGGTGTCCACCATCAAAAGCCCCATCTCCGGAGCCACCCGGTTGCTCCGGCCTCCAAGCTTTGTGATCGGGCTTGGTCGAAATCATATCCGGACAATTCCACGGGACTAGGAGACTTCATGCGGAGCTTGTTGGGACCCGATCGAAGGTGCGACAACTCTCGGATTGAAGCCACACTTCTCGAGCCAAGGAATGAGCTAATTCTTCATCCCGAGCTTACGGAGATTCTCCATTTCAAATGCCTTAGTTTCGATGCATGTTAGCCAGTATAGATGTGTTCGTCTCTTGAAGACGAATCCGTAGAGTATAAGAACATGAAAATCCATTGAGAATCGAGTGAGATCTTAGGGATTTAGTGTGGACGGCTCTCGGGTGAGAACACTTGGGGACGATGAACGGATGCGCGTCCATTCGATACACGCGCGGACGGGCGGCTCGGATGGCGTCGGACCGGGAGACGGCTACGAGAACCGCGGGGCCCGGGCTGGCGACTCGGGTGGCGGCGTCGGATGGGAGCGCGCGCGTGGTCTTTCGGAGTTGCAGAGGATGCGGCGGCGCCGCGTGGATAAATAGAAAAATAAGGTATTTTCGATTTATTTAATTCCCTAAACTTCGAAAATTCATATCTCTGTGTAGAAAAATCGGAAAAATAAAATAAAAATACCCTCTTGCTCGGTGAAGAGAGGAGAATAATGTGGAAGAGAAATCACTTAATTTCATCGAATATTTTATTTTTTATAATTTATTTACTCTCTGCATTGTTTTAATTCTCCATGCATGCATACAATTCACCATGGCATGAGACCATAGGGCTTTTGAAGCCTCGAATTTAGGAACATTCCCTGAATTTTCCAAAGTCGAAGCCATCCTATGAAGAGTTCTTGATTTTTCAAGTTCAGGCTCATCGTTTTGAGTATTTTAATTCCAGTAAATAGCATGTTGTGAAATAAATTCTAGCAAAATTTGGTGATGTTCCTTATGACCGAGAGAACCACTAGGAAAAATAGGTTTTGACTTAGTTCATTTAAAACAACCACTAATTGGCTTAAACACCCAAAATAGGTCTTTAATTAATTAGAGTTAACCGAGGCATCAAATTGACTTGAAATCAATTCTCCACTGACCTTTAGGATCAGAGGAACCCACCATAAAAATTTGAGGTCGATTGGACTTGGTTAGCCCTACTAATTGGGTTGATTAAGTCACTTAGCCATTTTAAACTTTAAAAATTCATAACTTTTAAAATACTTTTCAAAAATTCACCAAATTGGTTTTGGAGCCTCTCTGATATCAGGGGAATCTAAGAAAATTAAAATTTCAATTTTCTAAAAAAGTTGATTTTTAATAATATTTTAATATTTTTAATAATTAAAAAATAATAAAAATCACAAAAATAATAAAATGCACCAAAATGTCACATTTTGAATTTTAATCACTTAGGAACAAATCCCACATTTTTCTTAGGTCTATTTAGTGAGATATTGAATTTTAAAGCCCTAGGGTAATATTAAAATTAAAAAAAAATGTATTTTCTAGCATTTTCACTAAAAAAATTATAATAAATCATAGAAAAATCAGAAAATTGCAAAATTTGTTTCTCTGGTTTCCTTGATATCAGAGAGATTTTGAAAAATATAAAATCCATTTTTCAACATTTATTTTATTTTTAAATTAATTAACACTCCAAAACTCAAAATAATTATAATAAAAATAATATAATTCAAAAAATCACCAAAATTGGTCCAAGTGCTTCTCTGGTCATTAGGAATGTCCCTTAATTTTCTTAAGGACAGAAACTTTCCTTTGGTCATGTTATCAAATTTTCCTTGAAAATCTCTATTTTCCACCAAAAATAATTATATAAATAAATTAAATACAGAAAAATCACATTTTCTCCTCTCATGTCTTTATTGACATATGAGTGAAGTCACATAAAAATTTCAAGTTCATTTAAGTTCAATTTAGTGAGTTATGAAATTATTAAGCTTAAGGGGTAAAATGGTAATTAAACTTTTAACCCTTAATTAAAACTTTAGGTTTAATAAAAAAATCAACAAGTAAAATATTTGATCTTAATCTGGTTTGGATGATTGAAATTTAAATAATTAAAGGGTAGAAACCCATTAAATAATTTTAAAATGATTAAACTTTAATTAAATAATAGATTAAATTTGGAAGAATAATAAAATTGGAATTATTAAAATAAGGGATATTTATTAGGAAGAGATTTATTCTTTAATTTAAAAAATCCCTAAACTAATTATATCATTAACACTTAACTCTTAATTAAAATGATAACTCAAATTTAAAATATTAAAAAACTTAATTAAATCATTAAACTCTTTTAAAATCTCAATTAAAATTATAAATTAAATAATTAAATTAAATTAAATTAAATAATTAAATTAAATTAAATTAAATTAAATTAAATTAAATTAAATTAAATAATTAAATTAAATTAAATTAAACAATTAAATTAAATTAAATTAAATTAAATTAAATTAAATTAAATTAAATTAAATTAAATTAAATTAAATTAAATTAAACAATTAAATTAAATTAAACAATTAAATTAAATTAAATTAAATTAAATAATTAAATTAAATTAAATCAAATCAAATTAATTAAACATCGAAATCAAATTAAATTAAATTAAGTTAAATTAAAACTCAATTAAATTAAATTGAATTAAATGTAACATCACCTAAGACATAAAAGAAATTAAATATAAAGCAACTTGAACACTATTCCAAATTTAAACCCTTTAACTTAAATCAAATCATTTGAATACTAATTTACCCTTGAAAGCTTTGATTATTATAACTCTAAATGAAACATTAAGTGAAATGCTTACTTCACTCATAAGATATTCGAATGTCTTAATTCACTGGGCAAGTTAACAAAACTTGAAAACCTCGGACGATTGATTCATTTATATAATTAAATTCATTTGGACTTAAAACAATCCTAAAAATATTGAAAAGATGTTTAAGATTCTTCTTAAGCACTTCCTCGATATGATAGGATATTTATAAGAACGATTGGATTTAATTGTTCTTTGATGAAGAAAATCGTCCTCAAACAAAAACACAAAGAACACTAGACGTCATAGGAGATGACTAGCTATAGGATTAGGAATTTGGTAGAAAACCATAACCTTTCCTTAGCTTTACCTAGGAACTTGCTTAAATATTCTAATTGTGTTTTAAGTGTAGCTTGGGATGACGGGAAGACCCTCAAGGTACGCTTTTATTTTATTGCAATTTATTTTCTTGCAATTTACTTCCTGCAATTTACTTTATTGCAGATGCACTTTACTTTTCTTGCATGATAAAACAAGCTATTGCATGAAAACCCACACCTTTAGGATAGTCCCTAAAGCTGAAACCAAAACTAAGTTAAAAGTCATTGCGAGATAAAATTCACCGCCACGACATTTCAAAATATAAAACAACTCAAAATTTAATCACAAACAGAACACAAAACTACGATTGCAACTAAATTAAAACGTCACATTGGATGATCGGGAATACCTCGGATGATGTAACCTACGTGTTGCTAACGGGATTTCCCACGGTCTAAATGAAAGTGTGGAACTCATTCGGTTGAGTTTAGCAAATTCATGCGGACTAAGTGAATCCGATAAAAATAATGATGCGGAAGGATGGAACCGTGGGATCTTAGCCGGTGTCGTTATAATCAACTTTAAGATTTGTTTTAATCGAAAGTACAAAACACTCGGAAATTAAGACTTCTCTAAACCAAAACACTTTTCTCATCTCTCGATTTATGATTTCTAAAACTAAAACCTCTGCAACAACAAGGAGCTTGGAGCATGGTGTGCGGCACGGCCATCGTCGTCGGCAAAACTTGAACCTACTTCAGCAAAACCTTCTTAGAATTAAACAACGAAAGCCATAGGACTTCGAGGTAGCTTGCACAGTGCAACATAAATCCTCAGCCTCTTCGTTTGGCATTTGCATTGCAAATTAAGCCCTAACTAGGTCTTAGGATTCGAGGTAGTCGTCCGATACGACAATAAACCCTCATATCTTCTAGGTCTATTTGTTTGATTTTATCATACAAATATAAGCCCTAATTAATTAAAATTGGCGAAGATTGAAATACTAAATAAACATTAGGACTTTCCTAAATTCGAAGCGAAACAATAGGATAGTCGGGAAATTACCGAAGTTCGCTTCGAATCTGTAATTTCTCCTACCTTTCTCCCTTTGGATTCACAAAACAAAATGTTCCAAGTTTGATCCATTCCACTATTGAAATTCCAAAATTCGATCTTTGAAAACCTTAAACTTTGAAATTCTTGAGAGCGGAATTATTGGTTATTATCGAGAGTTTTCTTAGGTGATTCCCGTCACTTAAGATGTAATTAACTATAGGGGCTTGCCCTTATAGGGAATTTTAAAGAACCCGGAGTAATATAAACCTGTTTAATACTTTCATATTAAGCGGGGAATTTGTCGGCTTATAAAATTGGTTCGCGGACCAAACGGATGTCACGAAAACTTCTAGTTTATTTGATCGAGCCCCACCCTCGAGCGAGTGTGTCTATCTTTAGGGATAGATACACGGTTTGTGGTGCGGTGCTCGTTTATATAAACTATTTGGGATGTGAGATCGGTTTAATCTCATATCTTAAAACTTTCAAATTTAAAATTATTTTCAAAGTCGAAATACTACTCTCTAAATTATATATATATTTAAATCAAATTTAAAATTTAAATTCGCCGACAACTTATGTTAGGCGACCCCTTTTAAAATACAACACAACCTAAAAATAGTGCGAGCAACTTACGGCGACTCCGTCGAGGAAGATTCCTCTCTCCATTATAATCAAATAATTCTGCTTTCAAAAATCGGTAGTGTATCCATGTCCCTTGTGGATCAAACTACCCTCCTTTCCGTTGGAATACTATGTTCATTTCTATCTTGAACAAGTATAGCCAACATTTTCTCGGATTTAGGAGCCTTTGTTTAGACACCCCTAAGCGAGAGAGGTTCGAGATCCTTTTACCTCATTTACGAGGTGGGGTGGACCCAGATAGGTGTTAGTTTAGGAGTGATCCTTCGAGTCGGGAAGTCTTGCTTAAGACTTTCTTTTCCTTTACGAATCGGATTCCTTACCTTCTCTACACCTTTGAACATTCCGTTCTAAATAAACAAACCCTCTAATAAGTGATTCTTTTAACAAATGATTCTTTTTTATAAATACATGAACAAAGAATGAGTTCGGACTCTTTTCGATTCCTTTCTCTTCGTCTAAAGAAAAGAAGCATAACTTGGGACTGACAACCGGAATCTACCTGCGAAATGGAAGCCACGGCGATTTTCTCCTTCACCAACGAATTTGGACTTCGTCTGTCTATAAGGATGAGCTTGCCGACAATGGGGTCATCCGATTCGGACAAGGATTTGAAAACACGAACGTCGAGGTCACCAACGTCTCCCTCTTTGCACGACGAACAAGGTATACGAGGCTGAGGAACCACGCGCGGGTTCGACCTTAGGTCGACCCGAGAGTTTCCTCCCTGCGCAAAGGGTCCCGAGCTAGGAGGAGCTGCGCCTCCGCGGGGAGCTGTTCTTACTACCCCCATCTGGTCTAGTTGTTTCTGCACCTACCCGACTTCGCGCAAATCGAAAGGGAAGAAATCCAGAACTATGATAAACACATTATGCGTGGAGGGTACGGATCTTCTGTAAGACCTACGTCTTCGAAATCGGGTCCGGTTCGACGATTCCGTCGTCGACAAAGACCCGAAGAAGAAATAGAAATAGAAGGATCGCCGGGAAGCCGAAGCTGCTGAGATTGCTTTCTGGAGGAAATTCCGGAGTTGCCAGAATATGCACGCTACCGGAATATACACCGCTTGCTCGACTACGTACCACTTTTGGGAGGAGCGGGTTCCATCCCCTCTCCGCCGCGGAGGATGAGGAGAATGTTCGCAAGATTGCTTGCCACATTACCTCGGCCCGCATACTACAACGATAGCCGCGAAAAGAACCAGAACTACGCCGTTTGCTCGACTGCAAACTTTGGTAGAAAAACCAGCAAGAAGGAAAAGCGCCCCGTGTCGGAAATTCTACGAAGGATAGGGCGGGCGCCGGTCAAATCCGTCTTGGGCCCCGAGTAGAACCCGCCGTCATGATAGAAAAGCCAAGCAAGAGGATGAAGGCTAGCCCGCTGTCGTAGTATCGGGATTACGGATTAGGGAGGATACCACCTTCCGGCATTTGGCCGACGGACCATGCGGTCCTGGACCTGCTGCTGCTAGAAGGATGGTGTGGCGTCCACTACGGGGCGATTGAGATTGAAACGACGGCCGAGAGAGAAAGTCTCGCCGGGAGGCTGGAATGCGAAGAAAGTGCTCTTGCGATGAAGGGGACTCGTGAAAAAGGACCGGCAACCATCGCATGACAACCACAAAGATACACGAAAGCTCCGCTAGAAGATGCCATGGAAAAGTTGAGAACCGACATCAGAACGGTTGGAAAAAGAAAGAGAAGAAAAATTCGGAGATGAGATCGACTCATCGGAATTCAAGGACAACGAATATGCGGAAATCAACATGGTTGAGACACGAGCTTCATCGGCTTCTCGAGGTGCTCCTGCGGCCGCGAGAAGAGAGGAGCTAGAGGCGATGAAGAGACGGCTTCGGGAAAAAGACGACACGATCGCTCGAATGGCAAAAAGGATGGAAGAGATGGCCGTAGCTGCGGCCACTCTCCGAGTCGAAATACAACCACATAGAGAGACACCCCCAAAAGTCATTCACATCGTGGACGGAGGAAAGGAGATTACATCCGTCAACGGGGATGACCAGCTGAAAAAGGATACAGCACAAAGTATGATCCCTGAAAAGGATATCAAGAACTTGATAGAACAGCAGGTGCGAGAAGCCTTAGCACAATCGAAGAGCGGAACATCCATTCGGACGGGTAGACCTTACCCGGAAGAATTCGACAGTTGTCCAATACCGAAAGGCTTCGTACCACCTCCGTTTAAGACCTTCGACGGAACCGGGAACCCCGACGGCATGTTGCACACTTTCGTGCCGGTTGTTGCAATGCGGCGGGAGCGATGCGCTACTCTTCCGACGAGTTCGTTAGCGATCGTCGGGAATCGCCGTCGGCGGTATGCGGGAATTGCCGACGGTTCGTGAAGACATTCTCGGAGCTAGAGAGCCTCTTCATTAAGCGATTTGCCGGAGCTCGGCACCACATCACTATAGGTGATTTAGTGGTAGAGAAACGAAGGCCGAATGAAACTCTAGTGGATTACATACTTCGATGGAGAAATTTAAGCATGAAGTGTGAACAACAAGCTGCAAGAACAACATGTAGTCGGCATCTTGCTTAAAAGCATTCACGGCCCGATAGCACTTCTCCTCGAGGGATTCACTATTAAGACTTTTGAGAAGTTGTTAAGCAAGGCCGGAAGCTTGCAAGAAGAGACGAAAGCAATTAAGTTTTGCCGACAAGATGGACAAGCGAAGCGGTGAAGACCTTCGAGAAGAAATCCGAGATCGTTGCAGCAGTTGACAAGGGCAAACAACCAATGCAAATACCACCAGAACGACCGCAGCAACCATAACAAAATTACCAGCAACCCCGATCCAGCTACCAGTCGTCTCCGCAGTATGAACAACCGTCCCGTCCGTGACATACATTGAGGGAGCTTCTGAGCAGAGAATACCCGTTCAAAAATGAAGCGGTACCGAAGATGTTCCGCAGCTTAATGAAAACTCCAGATTTCCAGTGCCGGAGCCCAAAGACCGAGAGGAAGTCGACAAGAAAGGTGATCCCGACTTTTGCCCCTACCATCGGATGCTTGGGCACAAGATAGAAGACTGCATTACCTTCAAAAGTTGGCTCAACGACAACCTTCGGAAAGGAAATATAACAATCCCGAAGGAGTACATGAAGGAACCCCGAGAAGGAGGTTCCGTCAATGTTATCTCAACCGATCCCGTCATTCAGATAGATCCCTATGCAGCGCGACGATGGATGGACGACCGCACAGACAAGGTCTTCGAAGAAGATTTTAGATAACATCCGAACCGCTTCGGTGCGAGCTTCGATTCGAGTTCGAGACACATTGAGCAAGTACTTATCACTTGAGATAGAAGAACCACCTCGACAGGAGACAATCGAAGAGAAGAAGAAAATTGACGAAGAAGAGGGGACCGAGATTCCTAAGGCTAGGCTCAGGGGCTGCTTATCCACAGGATAGTTGTTTCCGATTCGGGGGAGAAATCCCTCGAACCTCTGATTTTGTATGATTATCTGCTCACTTCGGTGGGATCATATAATGATAAGGGTGATGGCGTTGGCTACGTTTTGATCGTTTCTAATGATTACGTAACTAGCGACAATCCGGGCGTCGATTTCGATACCAACAACAATTCCCAGAATCATACAAGATCTCGACAAGCAAAATGACGAAGAAGACATCCATCGAGGAGGCTTCGAGAGCTCGACAAGCAACGGCTCTATCATCGCGAGTTTCGAGGAGCTCCGATTCACGATAGAGTTAGAGCCTTCGATTTTAAAGATAATCCGGAAGAGCCGGTCATTCCGATTCGGGAGGAAACACGGCAAACTCGACACTAGATTCGGAAGAAATTACGGAAGTCAACTTAAGAAGTGGAAAAGTTCTACCTCCGAGAATGGGTCCAAAAGACAAAGGAAAGCGGTGGTTGTTCAAGACGAACCAACCCCGGCGGAAGAAATACCCATTCGAGAAGAAGTCGAAGACACATGGAAACAAAGTGGACTACAACGTGCTTAGCCCATCTTAGGAAACTACCGGCCAGGCGAGCATCTACGATGCTCTCATCTTATCGAAGGAGATGAGAGAAGCTGCGATCGAGGCCTTACTTGATCCGAAATTTGCTTAGCTCAAATGGCCGGAGATTCCTTAGATGAGGTTTGCTCGTTAAAGGAACGACGAGGTGTTACCTTCGCGGACAATGACCTACTTACTTGGGACGGCGGATCACGACCGACCGTTGTACATTTCGATTCATAATTGGGAAGTTTACGCTCTCCGGAGTTTTGGTGGATCTAGGAGCATCGATCAATATAATGAGTCTTCGAACACTAGCATACTTGGAAATTGATGCTCGTGAGCTCGAGGCCGACAAAATGTTATTAAGAGGATTCGACCGAGAAAGGAGAAAGAGCCCTCGGGTCGATAACGCTCTCGATGAAGACCGGTGACTTAGCAAAGACAACCGCAAAATTTCATATAATCGATTCGAAACGTCGTTCAATGCTCTCTTGGGCCGACCATGGATACATGAAAACAGGATGGTACCATCATCTGCGCATCGGTGCATCAAATACTACGATGGAGGGAACGGTGCATCGAAGGCGACTTACAACCATTCTCCGTACATGAGATTGGAATCCATGAAGTTGCGGCTTATTATGCACCGCCAAGAAAACGATCTTCTCCGGAGATACCGTAACAAATGAAGCAAAGAAAGTTCGAGACAACGAAGAACACTGAAGTTCTAGTCCAACGATCGCTCACCACTCCCTTAGGCGAGATGGTGAAGGTTTCTCCACAACTCGCATCCGAGGTCGAGGCCGGGGACGAGGCCGTGGTAGAGACACTAAGACGATTGGACGGAGGAAACCGGCCATCAATGTTGATTGGGAAGATAGTTATGAAGAAGAAAAAGAAATCAAGCAAGAAGCAGCAACAATAAGTCGAAAGAAGCCGCAATACAAGATCTCCCTCGAAGATGAAAAGAATGAAGAATATAAATCAATGTATGAGAATATTAACCCCTACGTACACACTATGACCCTAACTCCGATCCATTCTAATAAGATCGAGGGTATGGTGGTCAAAGAGGTACGTAACGACGGTGCGAAGCCGATCAAATTCTACCGCGGTGCTTCTTCCTCCAAAACTGAAAATAATGTACAATTCGAAGATGTCACTTCATCGGAATTAATGGAATTACCTTTTGAGTGGTACTCTCCCTGTGTTCGAAATTTAATTCAACGTGGTTTCTTACCTCGACAATGGACATAAGGCCGATCACAACATTTTGAAAAGTTATGGAATAACTCGGCCGTCCTCCGAATTCAAAGTATGGACTCGGATTCGGCACGGTAGGGTCGGTTGACGATGCTGAATTTTGCTTGGTTGTCACTTGCAAGTCCAATGAAAGCGCATGGAAACTACGGAGACGAACCGAAGATTTACAAAGTGGAGACGCTCCACGGAGTTCGAAGAAGAAATTAAATCCATGATAGATGAGTTAACGGAAGTTAACTTAGGTACTAGCGAAGAGCCTAGACCTACCTTTGTTAGCTCCTTACTCAACAAAGAAGATTCGAAGAAATAATCAAGTTATTAATGGAATTTAAGGACTCGTTTTGCTTGGAACTATGATGAGATGCCAGGATTAGCTCCGAAGGTCGCGAGTCCATAAGCTAGGAGTGGATCCTACCACCTCCGAGTCGGACAAGGTCCCGGAAGAATGCGACTAGAAATCGAACAACAAGTCATAGCCGAAGTTAAAAAGCTAATAGACGCTAAATTTGTCCGTGAAGAACAATTACCGACTTGGTTAGCCAATGTGGTGCCGGTCGAGAAGAAGAATGGTCGAATCGAATTTGTGTAGACTTCGGAGATTTAAACAAGGCATGTCAGAAGGATGAATTCCCTCTACCGATCCAGAGCCGATGATCGATATTGCTTCGACACATGAAATATTCTCGTTCATGGATGGATCTTCGGGATACAACCGGATAAAAATGGCTCCGGAAGATGAAAAGCTTACGAGCATTCGAACGCCGATCGGAGTATTTTGCTACACGGTGATGCCATTCGGACTGAAGAACGCAGGAGCAACCTACCAAAGAGCAATGACAAGAATTTTTGATGATCTCATCCACAATCGAGTCGAGTGCTACGTGGACGATGTCGTCATCAAAAGCAAAGTAAAGGAAAACCACCTGTATGATTTGAGAATTGTTTTCGAACGATTAAGACAATTTAACCTTAAGATGAATCCCTTAAAATGCGCCTTCGGCGTCACCTCCGGGAAATTCTTAGGATTTGTTGTCCGACATCGTGGAATTGAAATCGATCCGGAGAAGATTAAAGCTATCTTAGAAATGCCGCCTCCCAAAACCTTAAAACAACTACGATCTTTTCAAGGGAAGTTGGCATATCTTCGACGCTTTATCTCGAACCTGTCGGGTAGGTGTCGGCCTTTCTCGGCACTAGTTAAAAAGGACGCCAAATTTATTTGGGAAGAGAAATGCCAGAAGGCCTTCGAAGACATTAAACAATATTTAATGACACCTCCTGTCTTAGCGGCCCGGTCTCGGGTAGACCGCGATACTTTACACCGCGGCTTTAGATGACTCTCTCGGAGCCACTGTTAGCCGAGGTCGATGATGAGGGTAAAGAAAATGCTCTTTACTACTTAAGCCGTCGTTTACTTCAGACGGAAGTAAGGTATCCCGCAATTGAAAAGCATTGTTTGGCCTCGATCTTCGCCGCTCAAAAGCTCGGGCACTACATGCTTTCTCATAAGGTCAACCTGATCTCGAAGTTTAATCCATTGCAATACTTGATGACTCGTCCAACACTTTCGGCGGACTTGCCGGATGGTCGATGATATTGTTGCAATTCGATATAACTTTCGTGCCTCTGCGTGCCGTAAAGGGACAAGTCTTAGCGGACTTCCTCGCGGCACACCCTTTGCCGGCCGAATCTCCTCTCGATGACGATCGCCGGATGAACAAATAATGAACCTAGAAGACCTTGATGACCGACGTTGGGAATTATATTTCGACGGAGCATCTTCGGCACTACAAAGACGAAGAATCGCAAGTGACGAGTGCCGTGAAGGCGGGAATCGGGCTAATCTTTATAACACGGAGCGGGGGATGTTAAGATACTCCTACCACTTGACGGAGATCGTGTACGAACAACGAAGCGAGAATACGAAGCCCTCATAACGGGATTGGAATTAAGCTATTCGAATGGGGATAACGGACATCAACATCTACGTGGATTCACGAGTTAATCATTCGGCGAGATCGCCGGACAATACGGAATTTTTAAACCAAGACTCGAACAATACTTCCGGTATGCCATACGAGTCTGTTGGAACGGATTCCAAATGTGACAATCTACAAAATTCACGAAAAGAAAATGCTTTAGCGGATGCTTTAGCCCGTCTTGCAAAAGAATTTGCTCGTTTGCAAGATGACTCGATGGAAGTGTCGGTTCACGGACGTCGGGTCCTATCACGGCTCGACATAGACACAATACACGAAATCGGAAAAGAAAAGAAGTAGTTGTAGCGATGACGAGAAAACACGGAAGATTGGCGACGGCCATTGATGAACTACACTGCAAACGGGAAAACTACCGGACGATAGGTCGCTAGCCCATCGGATCAGAAAAGAACTGCGTCCTACGCATTAATAAACAACACATTATACGAGAAGGTCTTTTGATCGAATGTGGCTAAGGTGCCTAAGCGGGTCCGAGGCCCGTGAAATTGTTAAAGAGGTGCATTCGGGACTGCGTGGCGCTCACCGGTCGGGTCAGAAGATGAAAATGAAAATTAAAAGACTAGGGTACTATCGGCCCTCGATGATGACCGAGCTTGCATGAAAATCGCCAGAGGCGTCATTAATGCCGAGTGCACGGAGTGGTTCTACACCAACCTCCAAGTGTGCTGCACCGACAATTGCGTCGTGGCCATTTGAATGTTGGGGCACGGATATAGTGGGTCCGATAGAACCACCATCTTCAAAAGGACATCGTTTCATTCTTGCGGCTACGGATTACTTTTCCAAGTGGGCGAGACGGTTCCACTTAGAGAAGTGAAAGCACACCACGTGCTACGGTTTTTCGAGAACCGAGTTGTCTACCGTTTCGGAGTGCCGCGCGGGATCATCTCGGATAATGGGTCGGCATTCGAAGCACACAAATCAACAATTTTGTCGGGAGACACGGAATCGGCGGCGATACTCGACAATTTACTACCCGAGAGCAAACGGTCTCGGCGAGGCTTTTAATAAAATTCTCGTTCGAATCTTAAAGAAATCCTTGGACGATAATAAGAGAAATTGGCACGAGAAATTGTTAGAAGCCTTATGGGCCTGCGGACAACCTTCGAACTCCTACTCGAAGCTACACCTTACGCTGCTGGTGTATGGGTCCGAGGCGAGTGTTACCTTTAGAGGTTCAACTTCCTTCACTCGGAATTGCGAGTTGCAAACAAGATCACGACGAAGAAAACGCCGGATTGCGACTCGAAGAATTAGAAAGCTTGGAAGGGAAAAGACTTGCGGCGCAACGAGAATTTAGAACTATACCAAGCTAAGATGGTTCAAGCCCATGACAAATTGGTCCGCCCGAGAACCTTGAAAGTTGGTGACTTAGTTCTCGTTCTCGAGAGACCTATTCTTGCACACCGCGAGATAGGAGGAAAATTTGAACCCACTTGGGAAGGACCATTTGTGGTTGAAGCGGTATACTCGGGAGGTTCCTACCGGCTAGTGAATTGCCGGGGAGAACGACATATGCTTCCGATCAACGGACGATACTTGAAAAAGTATTACGCTACACGATGTTTCGAAGGAATGAATTCTTCATCCCTAAGAAACACGGGCGAAGTAATTACTTATGATTGGGTCCGAACCCAAAAATAATAAAATGTGTTAAAATAAATAAAGTCATGATAATATGTTTTCCTTGTTTTCTTTTCCAAATCAAAATCTCTTCCCTCATCTTATCCTACTTCATTCCTGTTAAATTTCAAAATATAAGAATAATAAAAAAATGTATCTTTAATAAACATTTTCTTAATGTTCTTGTTCTTAGTACGACCCACTGATCCTTTTCCTTGTCTTTTCGCGGGGAATTGTCGACCGAGCGGTTGGTCTTGAACTTTAAGAATGGCGTAAGCCTTGCACTCGATGAAAAGAGGGTGAAAGATGGAGCGATAATCGAGATTGACTCGGATTTCGCACCGGCGGGCCTACGAGTACGAGGAAAGTGAGCGGGTCCCGGTTGATCGAGAAGAAGCTGCCGGCGCGAGACGGTGATGAGAGTGGGTGGCCCAAGCCACGATCAACAACGAAAAGAAAAGCAAACACCGAAGAAGATAAGAAAATGAAGTCCGTAGTCGCTACGGCGGAGGGCGGGCTTGTCGGCGCCGCGCCCACGAGAGATTCAAGAAGTGCGGAGAGCCACTCTCGCGACCACGCAACGAAGAAATAAGAATAGCCGCATCCGTAAGATGTTAACAAAACTAGCCGCGGACCAGCGCGACGAGACAATTGCTAATGCCGGCACACACATTTCAAGGACACCGGTTCACCGGGAACTGAAGAAAGGAGGCCGGCTCCTACAATAACAAAAAGAACCGGGGAAATCTCCGGAAGATCGGAAGAAAGAAGGCTACCACGCCACCGGATAGAACCACCAGGCGGTGCATGACCTTGTTGCGGAAGCAACCCGGGGGATGTCCCGACGGGCATCATCCACGAGGAGCCGAGGTATGCAGGGGAACGTGAAGGGATTGAACCATATATCCCACAATATGTCACAAGGCCTCGCCATCAAAATGAGTGTAACATCATGTTCGGATGAGTGTAACATCATGTTCGGATCTGACCTCCGGATAGCAGGTCCGGGTGAGTTCCGAGGGCCAGTAAAGATACCTTTACCGGTGGGTTCCGTCATGATACTGCAAGGTAACGGAGCGAGATATCGCAAAGCATTGCATACCGGGAGTGCCGGTGGAGCGAATCTCGGTTACTTTCGGGAGGATGGACGACGACAAAATACCTTACCATTTCCGACCGGACCCGGAGCTAGAGAACCTCCGGCCTTACGAGTTCGTGAGTTACATGGGAAATATCACACCTCCAACGTACATCCAGCGGCATCCTTGCCAGAGGATGGCTTGGAAGGTGATGTCATTGACCATGTACCTCACTATTCGGACATGGATTTTTGACGGATGCTTCTTTTGATGAATCAACAAAGATCATACACGATCCGTTTTGAGTCTACATGGATTGTATGAAATATATTCCGGATCGAGTTGTATGATGTATTTTTAACATGATTGGAATGAGAGTGACCATGTCACGTTTTTGGCCTTCACCTCTTTTGTGCAAATTGATTGGGAAACACCATTAAAGTTAAATGAACTTCGAACAAAAGAACGGAAAAAGAAAAAAAAAGAGAATAAAAGAAAACTTTCTAAAAAAAAAAAAAAAAAATCTAAAAATGACAAACACCAAGTTCACATGAACATTAAATAAACAATAAAATAAAATTTGAACCATTAAAAGATAAACGAAATCAACACAAATCTCAAATTCCATCCTCCCAAACTTCAAATCAAATTTCAATCTTTTCAAATTCCAAATCAAATTCTCAATCAAATTTCAAATCCAATCTCGATCAAGTTTCAAACTTGATCTTCCATATTTCAAATCAAATCTTAAATCAAATTTCAATCGAGTTCAAACTCATCCTTCCAAATTTCCAAATTCAATCTTTCCAGGCTTCAAGTCTCAATCAAATTCAAATTCAATTCTTCCAGATCTCGAATCAAATATCAATCAAATCAATTCAAACTTTTGGGTCGAGGATTTTACATCCAAGACTGCACTGCTTTAGGATTCTTTCCCTATTGCACTGAAATACATTAATTCAAACTTTTGGGTTGAGGATTTTACATCCAAGACTGCCTTTGCTTTAGGATTCTTTCCCTATTGCCTTTGAAGTACATCAAAATTCAAACCTTTTAGGTCGAGGATTTTACATACAAGACTGCACTGCTTTAGGATTCTTTTCCTATTGCACTGAAATACATCAAAATCAAACTTTTGGGTCGAGGATTTTACATCCAAGACTGCACTGCTTTAGGATTCTTTCCTATTGCACTGAAATACATCAAAATCAAACTTTTGGGTCGAGGATTTTACATCAAGTACGCTTGCTTTAGGATCCTTTTCCTATTGCACTTTGAAATACATCAAAATTCAACCTTTTGGGTCAAGGATTTTACATCCAAGATCTGCTTTGCTTTAGGATTCTTTCCTATTGCCTCTGAAATACATCAAAATCAAACTTTTGGGTCGAGGATTTTACATCCAAGACTGCACTTGCTTTAGGATTCTTTCCTATTGCACTTTGAAATACATCAAAATTCAAACTTTTGGGTCGAGGATTTTACATCCAGAGTGCCTTTGCTTTAGGATCCTTTTCCTATTGCACTTGAAATACATCAAATTCAACCTTTTGGGTCGAGGATTTTACATCCAAGCTGCCTTGCTTTAGGATCCTTTTCCTATTGCCTTTGAAATACATCAAAATTCAAACTCTTTTGGGTCGAGGATTTTACATCCAAGACTGCATTGCTTTAGGATTCTTTCCTATTGCATCTGAAATACATCAAATTCAAACCTTTTGGGTCGAGGATTTTACATCCAAGACTGCCTTGCTTTAGGATCCTTTTCCTATTGCCTTGAAATACATCAAATTCAACCTTTTGGGTCGAGGATTTTACATCCAAGATTGCCTTTGCTTTAGGATCCTTTTCCTATTGCACTTGAAATACATCAAATTCAAACCTTTTGGGTCGAGGATTTTACATCCAAACACTGTACCTTGCTTTAGGATTCTTTCCTGTGCCTTCGAAATACATCAAATTCAAACCTTTTGGGTCGAGGATTTTACATCCAAAGCTGCATTTGCTTTAGGATCCTTTTCCTGTTGTACTTGAAATACATCGAATTCAACCTTTTGGGTCGAGGATTTTACATCCAAGACTGCATTTGCTTTAGGATCCTTTTTCTATTGCCTTTGAAATACATCAAATTCAACCTTTTGGGTCGAGGATTTTACATCCAAGACTTGCTTGCTTTAGGATCCTTTTCCTGTTGCCTTTGAAATACATCAAAATCAAACTTTTGGGTCGAGGATTTTACATCCAAGCTAGCCATTGCTTTAGGATTCTTTCCCTATTGCACTGAAATACATCAAAATCAAACTTTTGGGTTGAGGATTTTACATCCAAAGACTGCACTGCTTTAGGATTCTTTCCCTATTGCACTGAAATACATCAATTCAAACTTTTGGGTTGAGGATTTACATTCGAGACTGCATTGCTTTAGGATTCTTTCCCTATTGCGATGAAATACATCAAAATCAAACTTTTGAGGTTAAGGATTTTACATCCAATACCGCATTACTGCGAGATCTCTTCTCATTGCAACGATTCAATCCAATCAATTCAATTTTCTTTCGAGGTTGGAGATGTTACATCTAAAACCTCAAAATTCCAATTTTCATTTCAAATCAAATCCTTCAAATTAATTTTGACAAACTTCAATCTAAATTGAAACTCAAACTAAAATTTAAACTCACACATCAAAACTTAAACTAAAACAAAATAAAATCTAAATCGAAATTCCCCCAGATCATGTGATTTGGGATTCACCTCCTTTTCCTTTCCCCAGCGAGAGTTCAAGAATCTCCGGTTCCAGAGATATACTTGACACTCCCCGACGAAACTCTTCTACTTCGTCCTAAGTTCGTCACTTGGACATACGTGTTGGTTTTGTTGATCGCTTCGGTCAACACCAATACGCGCGGTGTGCTCCGTCAGCTCACCACACCTATTGGGGGTCCATTTGTTGACCTCATTTTTGATGAGGTCTTCCTTTCTTCTTTTTAGTGCTTAGGATCTAGCCTTAGGCTTTTCGTTTGACTATCTTAGAGGACTAGAATTGGGACCCGCCTTTTAGAAATTCAAACCACTTCTAAACTCCCTGCAAACTCCACAAACTTGACTATAGACCCCTAATCACCTAGAGGGTTGAAATCGAATGTGGAAGTTTAAAGGATGAGTTCTATAGGATTCTTTGGCCTTAGGGCTCGTACTAGGTGGCTCGGTGCAGTGAAGGGGCTGACTTACACTACACTTACACACTACATTTCCACACACTTCCTAAAACCACACCCATACCCAACTTAACCTCCGACTCATGTAGGTGATTCACATGGATGGTCCTTAACCCCTAAGCCCTCGGTAGAGGGTTAGGAACAACATAGTGAATGCCTCGAATGAGTCCTTTCATGGCTCATATGGGCTTGAAATGGCTTCATGGCTCAACAAAAATGATTTCTTTCCACTTAAATTCACCCAATCTTCAATTTCCCAAATTTTCAATTTTTGACCCCCGGGACCATACACCTACTAAACCTACCCAAAACCCTTGAAATTACCCAAATTTTTGCAAAATTTCCAAATTACCCAAAATTTTCCAAAATCAATCCCAAACATCTCCACATCACTCAAATTGATCATCCATACCCAAAAATACCAAAGATTCCAAAAATACCTCCCAATACCCTCCGAATACCCAAAATACCCTTCTTGGCCTAAAAATCCAAAAATTCAAAAAATTCCCAGAAAATTCCAGAAAATCCCAAATATTCCCAATTTCATTTTGTCCAACTACACCATGGGCCAATTTTGTCAATTTACCCTACTTTTGTCAAAACCCCCAATTTCACCCATTTTAACCCAAAGTGAACCCAATGTCAAACCAAACCTACCCAATTGACCCAAATTCTGGTCCAATTCAATTCTAAACTTCAATTCAACATTCCCAATACCAATCTAGACCAAATCCAAGTCTAATTTGATTGACATTTGGATCCAATCTCACTTTTGGCCTTAAAGCCCAATTTGGACCCATGACCCAAACTTAACCAAAACTCACCCAATTCAACTCCAATTAACCTCAAATCTTTTCTAAATCTTCCTTAACATTCCCATAAACAAAACCCTAACATGATTTGCCCAAAATTTGAACCCAAGTCCCACTCAAACTCAACCCGAGTCAAAAGGCCCATTTTTGACCTAAACCCAAACCTAACCCAAATTCAACCCAATTCAAATCCAAACTACCCCAAATTTGCTTCAAATCACTCATGACATATCCATGAGCTAAACCCAACAATTATTTGGCCCAACCTCTTTACAAAATTCCCATTCATAAATTCATTTTTAAACTTAAGGGCCCATTCCTTAAACCATTTTAAAAAGCCCACTTCCACCAAATCCAAAGCCCCAAAAATTCTTCCAAAGCCCATATGACATTTCCCCTCATCATAGTTTCAATTAAAATCATCCCTAAGTCCTAAACCAATGATCAAATATTTCTAAATGAAGCTTCATCCAAATTTCCACCAAATTATCCAAAATCCTTAAAATCCTTTTTTATGAAATTGACTTCACTTTTCCCGAAGCCAAATGGAGCCATGGAGCCATGCACAAGCCATATGCAAGCCATGAGAGCCTCTTTACATGTCACCATGCCATTTTGGGCAAAAGGAGGAGGCTCTTTCCTTAATTCTAAAGGTGATTAACCACTTCCATGACTCCACTAAACCATGCTTAAGCCTAATTGTACTTGGAATGTGACTTGACCCCACTAATCAAGGCTGATCCAAATCACTTTCTCCTCAGCTCTAAACCAGGCCTTGGGTGGTGCACCTAGCCCAAATGGGTGGGTTGACCCATTTAGGTCCAAATCTAGCCATGCCCCATTCAACTTTGGATCAAAGCCTTTACACATGTCCATGGCGATTGATTGCACTAAACCTCCAGCCACGACCCACCTGACCAAGATGGTGACCATTGCACAGCCGGCAGGCCACCGAGCAGCCGGGAAAACACCATGGCCGAGAGCTCACATGTGAGCCAACATTGAAATTCTCACTTGCTGAGCTGCCCCAGTCCCTAGTGGCTACCATGGCTGATCTTCTCCTCACGGAGCGGTCGATCCCGAGCCCTAACTTCCCACAGGAGGCCCCACGGCCGGCTCTATTTAAACTCCACCCCTCTCGGCCATGAGAAGGAGAGAAGCATAAACCTTGCCAAAACTACGCCAAAATTGTTCCGGACCCTCCTCCACCCTTAGAGCACTTGATCCCAGGTGAAATTCCCTGCCATTTCTCCTCCGTAAGCTCGATTTCGGAGTTGAAATTCCACCCAAAACCGGGACACTTCTCCACGGTGAGCCAATTCCCAAATTGATTGACTCTACACCTTCACCGGACCGAGGAAGGTGTCCACCATCAAAAGCCCCATCTTCGAGCAACCCGGTTGCTCCGGCCTCCAAGCTTTGTGATCGGGCTTGGTCGAAATCATATCCGGACAATTCCCCGAGACTAGGAGACTTCATGCGGAGCTTCTTCGGGACCCGATCGAAGGTGCGACAACTCTCGGATTGAAGCCACACTTCTCGAGCCAAGGTATGAGCTAATTCTTCATTCCGAGCTTCGGAGATTCTCCATTTCAAATGCCTTAGTTTCGATGCATGTTAGCCGTATAGATGTGTTCGTCTCTTCGAGACGAATCCATAGAGTATAAGAACATGAAAATCCATTGAGAATCGAGTGAGATCTTAGGGATTTAGTATGGACGGCTCTCAGGTGAGAACACTTGGGGACGATGAACGGATGCCGTCCATTCAATACACGCGCGGACGGGCGGCTCAGATGGCGTCGGACCAGGAGACGGTATGAGAACCGCGGGGCCCGGGCTGCTGACTCAGGTGGCGGTGTCGAATGGGAGCGCGCCGCGTGGTCTTTCGGAGCTGCCGAGGATGTGCTGGCGCCGCGTGGATAAATAGAAAAATAGAGTATTTTCTGATTTATTTAATTCCCTAAACTTCAAAAATTCATATCTCTGTGTAGAAAAATCAGAAAAATAAAATAAAAATACCCTCTTGCTCAGTGAAGAGAGGAGAATAATGTGGAAGAGGAATCACTTAATTTCATCAAATATTTTATTTTTTATAATTTATTTACTCTCTGCATTGTTTTAATTCTCCATGCATGCATACAATTCACCATGGCATGAGACCATAGGGCTTTTGAAGCCTCTGAATTTGGGAACATTCCCAGAATTTTCCAAAGTCAGAGGCCATCTCTATGAAGGGTTCTTGATTTTTCAAGTTCAGGTCACTGTTTTGAGTATTTTAATTCCAGTAAATAGCATGTTGTGAAATAAATTCTAGGAAAATTTGGTGATGTTCCTTATGACCGAGAGAACCCTAGGAAAAATAGGTTTTGACTTAGTTCATTTAAAACAACCCTAATTGGCTTAAACACCCAAAATAGGTCTTTAATTAATTAGAGTTAACCAGGCATCAAATTGACTTGAAATCAATTCTCCACTGACCTTTAAGATCAGAGGAACCCACCATAAAAATTTGAGGTCAATTGGACTTGGTTAGCCATACTAATTGGGTTGATTAAGTCACTTAGCCATTTTAAACTTCAAAAATTCATAACTTTTAAAATACTTTTCAAAAATTCACCAAATTGGTTTTGGAGCCTCTCTGATATCATGGGAATCTAAGAAAATTAAAATTTCAATTTTCTAAAAAAGTTGATTTTAATAATATTTTAATATTTTTAAAAATTAAAAAATAATAAAAATCACAAAAATAATAAAATGCACCAAAATGTCACATTTTGAATTCTAATCACTTAGGAACAAATCCCACATTTTTTTTAGGTCTATTTAGTGAGATATTGAATTTTAAAGCCCTAGGGTAATATTAAAATTAAAAAAAAAATGTATTTTCTAGCATTTTCACTAAAAAAATTATAATAAATCATAGAAAAATCAGAAAATTTCAAAATTTGTTTCTCTGGTTTCTTTGATATCAGAGAGATTTTTGAAAAATATAAAATCCATTTTTCAACATTTATTTTATTTTTAAATTAATTAACACTCCAAAATTCAAAATAATTATAATAAAAATAATATAATTCAAAAAATCACCAAAATTGGTCCAAGTGCTTCTCTGGTCATTAGGAATGTCCCCTAATTTTCTTAAGGACAGAAACTTTCCTTTGGTCATGTTATCAAATTTTCCTTGAAAATCTCTATTTTCCACCAAAAATAATTATATAAATAAATCAAATACAGAAAAATCACATTTTCTCCTCTCATGTCTTTATTGACATATGAGTGAAGTCACATAAAAATTTCAAGTTCATTTAAGTTCAATTTAGTGAGTTATGAAATTATTAAGCTTAAGGAGTAAAATGGTAATTAAACTTTTAACCCTTAATTAAAACTTTAGGTTTGATAAAAAAATCAACAAGTAAAATATTTGATCTTAATCTGGTTTGGATGATTGAAATTTAAATAATTAAAGGGTAGAAACCCATTAAATAATTTTAAAATGATTAAACTTTAATTAAATAATAGATTAAATTTGGAAGAATAATAAAATTGGAATTATTAAAATAAGGGATATTTATTAGGAAGAGATTTATTCTTTAATTTAAAAAATCCCTAAACTAATTATATCATTAACACTTAACTCTTAATTAAAATGATAACTCAAATTTAAAATATTAAAAAACTTAATTAAATCATTAAACTCTTTTAAAATCTCAATTAAAATTATAAATTAAATTAAATTAAATTAAATTAATAATTAAATTAATTAAATTAAATTAAATTAAATTAAATTAAATTAAATAATTAAATTAAATTAAATTAAACAAATTAAATTAAATTAAATTAAATTAAATTAAATTAAATTAAATAATTAAATTAAATTAAATTAAACAATTAAATTAAATTAAACAATTAAATTAAATTAAATTAAATTAAATAATTAAATTAAATTAAATCAAATCAAATTAATTAAACATCGAAATCAAATTAAATTAAATTAAGTTAAATTAAAACTCAATTAAATTAAATTGAATTAAATGGAACATCACTTAAGACATAAAAGAAATTAAATATAAAGCAACTTGAACACTATTCCAAATTTAAACCCTTTAACTTAAATCGAATCATTTGAATACTAATTTACCCTTGAAAGCTTTGATTATTATAACTCCTAAATGAAACATTAAGTGAAATGCTACTTCACTCATAAGATATTCGAATGTCTTAATTCACTGGGCAAGTTAACAAAACTTGAAAACCTCGGACGATTGATTCATTTATATAATTAAATTCATTTGGACTTAAAACAATCCTAAAAATATTGAAAAGATGTTTAAGATTCTTCTTAAGCACTTCCTCGATATGATAGGATATTTATAAGAACAATTGGATTTAATTGTTCTTTGATGAAGAAAATCGTCCTCAAACAAAAACACAAAGAACCTAGACGTCATAGGAGATGACTAGCTATAGGATTAGGAATTTGGTAGAAAACCATAACCTTTCCCTTAGCTTTACCTAGGAACTTGCTTAAATATTCTAATTGTGTTTTAAGTGTAGCTTGGGATGACGGGAAGACCCTCCAGGTACGCTTTTATTTTATTGCGATTTATTTTCTTGCAATTTACTTCCCTGCAATTTACTTTATTGCGGATGCACTTTACTTTTCTTGCATGATAAAACAATCGTTGCATGAAAACCCACACCTTTAGGATAGTCCCTAAAACTGAAACCAAAACTAAGTTAAAAGTCATTGCAAGATAAAATTCACCGCCACAACATTTCAAAATATAAAACAACTCAAAATTTAATCACAAACGGAACACAAAACTACAATTGCAACTAAATTAAAACGTCTGTTGGATGATCGGGAATACCTCGGATGATGTAACCTACGTGTTGCTAACGGGATTTCCACGGTCTAAATGAAAGTGTGGAACTCATTCGGTTGAGTTTAGCAAATTCATACTGGACTAAGTGAATCCGATAAAAATAATGATGCGGAAGGATGGAGCCGTGGGATCTTAACCGGTGTCGTTATAATCAACTTTAAGATTTGTTTTAATCGAAGTACAAAACACTCGGAAATTGAGACTTCTCTAAACCAAAACACTTTTCTCATCTCCTGATTTATGATTTCTAAAACTAAAACCTCTGCAACAACAAGGAGCTTAGTGCATGGTGTTCAGCACGGCCATCGTCGTCAGCAAAACTTGAACCTACTTCAGCAAAACCTTCTTAGAATTAAACAACAAAGC
Organism: Papilionanthe hookeriana x Papilionanthe teres; assembly: GCA_022702705.1. Taxonomy (NCBI): domain Eukaryota; kingdom Viridiplantae; phylum Streptophyta; class Magnoliopsida; order Asparagales; family Orchidaceae; genus Papilionanthe; species Papilionanthe hookeriana x Papilionanthe teres. The sequence continues at coordinate 24,158 of JAKZJZ010000513.1, forward strand.
CATAGGACTTCTAGGTAGCTTGCCTAGTGCAACATAAATCCTCAACCTCTTCGTTAGGCATTTGCATTGCAAATTAAGCCCTAACCGGTCTTAGGATTCCGAGGTAGTCGTCCGATACGACAATAAACCCTCATATCTTCTAGGCTATTTGTTTGATTTTATCATACAAATATAAGCCCTAATTAATTAAAATTGGCAAGATTGAAATACTAAATAAACATTAGGACTTTCCTAAATTCAAGCCAAACAATAGGATAGTCGGGAAATTACCGAAGTTCGCTTCGAATCTGTAATTTCTCCTACCTTTCTCCCTTTGGATTCACAAAACAAAATGTTCCAAGTTTGATCCATTCCCTATTGAAATTCCAAAATTCAATCTTTGAAAACCTTAAACTTTGAAATTCTTGAGAGCGAAATTATTGGTTATTATCAAGAGTTTTCTTAGGTGATTCCCGTCACTTAAGATGTAATTAACTATAGGGGCTTGCCCTTATAAGGAATTTTAAAGAACCCGAGGTAATATAAACCATGTTTAATACTTTCATATTAAGCGAGGGAATTTGTCGGCTTATAAAATTGGTTCGCGGACAAACGGATGTCACAAAACTTCTAGTTTATTTGATCGAGCCCCACCCTCGAGCGGTGTGTCTATCTTTAGGGATAGATACACGGTTTGTGGTGCGGTGCTCGTTTATATAAACTATTTGGGATGTGAGATCGGTTTAATCTCATATCTTAAAACTTTCAAATTTAAAATTATTTTCAAAGTCAAATACTACTCTCTAAATTATATATATATATAAATAAAATTTAAAATTTAAATTCGCCGACAACTACGTTAGGCGACCCCTTTTAAAATACAACACAACCTAAAAATAGTGCCGACAATCCAAGACTGCATTGCTTTAGGATCCTTTCCTTATCGCAATGAAGTACATCAAATTCAAACTTTTGGGTCGAGGATTTTACATCCAAGACTGCATTGCTTTAGGATTCTTTCCCTATCGCAATGAAATACATCAAATTCAAACTTTTGGGTCGAGGATTTTACATCCAAGATTGCATTGCTTTAGGATCCTTTCCCTATCGCAATGAAGTACATCAAATTCAAACTTTTGGGTCGAGGATTTTACATCCAAGACGCATTGCTTTAGGATCCTTTCCCTATCGCAATGAAGTACATCAAATTCAAACTTTTGGGTCGAGATTTTACATCCAAGACTGCATTGCTTTAGGATCCTTTCCCTATCGCAATGAAGTACATCAAATTCAAACTTTTGGGTCGAGGATTTTACATCCAAGACTGCATTGCTTTAGGATCCTTTCCCTATCGCAATGAAATACATCAAATTCGAACTTTTGGGTCGAGGATTTTACATCCAAGACTGCATTGCTTTAGGATCCTTTCCCTATCGCAATGAAGTACATCAAATTCAAACTTTTGGGTCGAGGATTTTACATCCAAGACTTTATTGCTTTAGGATTCTTTCCCTATCGCAATGAAATACATCAAATAAAATTCACAGGGTTAAGGATTTTTCATCGAGAGCGCCTTGCTTTAAGGATTCTTTCCCTACGACAATGAAATACATCAAAATCAAACTCTTAGGGTTAAGGATTTTACATCCGATACCGCATTACTGCGAGATCTTTCCTCATTGTAATGATCCAATCCAATCGATTCGATCTTCTTTTGGGGTTGAAGATGTTACATCTAAAACCTCAAAATTCCAATTTTCATTTCAAACCAAATCCCTTCAAATTAATTTTGACAAACTTCAATCTAAATTAAAACTCAAAATCTAAACTCGCACATCGAAACTTAAATTGAAACAAAATAAAATCTAAATTGAATTCCCCAGATCATGTGATTTGGAATTCACCTCCTTTTCCTTTCCCCAGCGAGAGTTCAGGAATCTCCAGTTTCAGAGATATGCTTGACACTCCCCAGCGGAAATTCTTCTACTTCGTCCTAAGTTTGTCACTTGGACATCTGTGTTGGTTTTATTGATCGCTTCGGTCAACGCCAATACGCGCGGAGTGCTCTGTCAGCTCACCACACCTATTGGGGGTCCATTTGTTGACCTCATTTTTGATGAGGTCTTCTCTTCTTCTTTTTAGTACTTAGGATCTAGCCTTAGGCTTTTCCTTTGACTATCTTAGAGGACTAGAATTGGGACCCACCTTTTAGAAATTAAAATCACTTCTTAACTCCCTGCAAACTCCACAAACTTGATCGTAGACCCCTAATACATGTTTACCATATGGATGTGTTCGTCTCCTCAAGACGAATCCATAGAGCATAAGAACACTAAAATCCGTTGAGAATAGAGTGAGAAATTAGGGTTAGAAGGTTGACGGTCACGGGTGCGCACCAGTCGAAGACGATGACTGGGAGCCGTCGGATAGAGCGTGTATCGAGCGGACGGTCTGGATTGAGCCGGACAGCGAGATGGTACGTGAACCGCGGGGCCCTGGAGCGCTGAGTCAGATGGCGGCGCCGAATCAAAAGACGACACATGGCATTTCGGAGCTGCAGAGGATGGCGTGGCGCCGCGTGGATAAGTAGGAAATTAGGGTATTTTTTGATTTATTTAATTCCCTAAACTTCAAAAATGCATAACTTTGTGTAGGAAAATTAGAAAAATAAAATAAAAATACTCTCTTGCTCACTGAACAGAGGAGAATAACGTGAAAAAAAATCATTTAATTTCATCAAGTATTTTAGTTTTAATTATTTATTTACTCTCTGCACTATTTTAATTCTCCTTGCATGTGTTGACCTCATTTTTTATGAGGCCTTCTCTTCTTCTCTTTAGTACTTAGGATCTAGCCTTAGGCTTTTCCTTTGACTATCCTAGACGATTAGAATTGGGACCCACCACTTAGAAACTTAAACCACTTCTTAACTCCCTGTAAACTCCACAAACTTGATTGTAGACCCCTAATCACCTAGAGGGTTGAAATCAAATGTGGAAGTTTAAAGGATGGGTTCTATAGGACTCTTTGGCCTTAGGATCGCCTACTGGTTGGCTCGGTCGCAGTGAAAGGGGCTGACTTACACACACACTACATTTATACACTACACTTTCACACACCTATACTCAACTTGACCTCCTGACTCATGTAGGTGATTCACATAGATGGTCCTAACCCCTAAGCCCTTGGCTAAGAGGGTTAGGAACAACATAGTGAATGCCTCAAATGAGTCCCTTCATGGTTCATGTGGGCTTGATATGGCTTCATGGCTCAACCAAAATGATTTTATTCCACTTACATTCACCCAATCTTCGATTTTTCAAATTTTCGATTTTTGACCCCGGGACCCTACACACTGCCTAACTTATCCAAAACCCTTGAAATCCTCCAAAAACACCTAAATTACCCAAAATTCCTCAAAACCCTTCCTAAACATTTCCACATTACTCAAACTGATCATCCACAGCCAAAAATACCAAAAATTCCAAAAATACCTCCCAATACCCTCCAAATACCCAAAATACCCATCTTGACCCAAAATCCAGAAATTCAGAAAATTCCCAGAAAATTCCAAAAAATCCCAAATATTCCCAATTTCATTTTGTTCAACTACACCATGGGCCAATTTTGTCAATTTACCCCACTTTTGTCAAAACCCCCAATTTGACCCATTTTAAACCCAAAGTGAACCCGATGTCGAACCAAACCTACCCGATTGACCCAAATTCTGGTCCAATTCAATTCTAAACTTCAATTCAACATTCCCAATACCAATCTAGACCAAATCCAAGTCAATTTGATTGACATTTGGATCTAATTTCACTTTTGGCCTTAAAGCCCGATTTGGACCCATGACCCAAACCTAACCCAAACTCACCCAATTCAGCTCCAATTGACCCCAAATCTTTTCTAAACCTTCCTTAACATCCCTACAAACAAAACACTAACATGATTTGCCCAACATTTATACCCAAACCACACTTAAATTCAACCTAAAACCAATAAGCCCAATTTTGACCTAAACCCAAACCTAACCCAAATAAGCTCAAACCCCAAAATCAAAGCCCAACCAAAGCCAAAACCTCTTTGAAACAGCCCTATAAACATTTCCCAACATTAATTTTACACCAATTTCAACATTAGTTCAACATTGGCCCAAATTAACCCAATTTGACCTACATTGGCCACTTTAACAAAAGCCCAAATTCAACCCAATTCAAACCCAAATCACTCCAAACTTGTTTCAAATTACTCATGGCACATTCCTAAACCAAAGCCAACAATTATTTGGTCCAAACTTTTACAAATTTCCCATCCACCAATTTATTTTCAAGCCTAAAGCCCACTTCCCTTAAACCTTCCTAAAAGCCCATCCAAGACAAATTCAAAAGCCCAAAGTTCATGACAAAGCCCACATGACACTTTCCCTCATCACACATTCAATTTAAAATCATTCCTAAAGTCCTAATTTATCATTAAATGATTCCAAATCAAGTCTCATAACAATTCCCATCAAAATGCCAAAATTCACAAAATCCTTTTTTCATGAAATTGACCAAATCTTTTCCCAAGCCATATGAAGCCATGAAGCCACATGTGAGCCATTGGCAAGCCATGAGAATTTCTAATTTGTCAAACCTTCTTAAATGGCAAAAGGAGGAGGTCCTTTAAGCACCTCCTAAAAGTCATTAACCTTAAACATGTTTCACCTTAACCCAAATTTAATACAAATATATTTGGATAGGGACTTCTCCATGCCAAACCAGCTGATTCCTTTGAAACCTAAAGCCACCTTGGAGGGTGAACCAAGCCCAAAAGGATGGGTTGACCCATTTAGAGCCAAAATAGCCACACCGCCCACGCCACTTTGATCCAACTCCTTTACACATGTCCAAACCCAATTGACTTCACCATTGCCGAAGCCCGACCTCCCCGGTCGAGATGGTGATTCATGCCTGCCGGCCAGCCGCCTGGGTCGCCGGAAAACACCACACTCGAGAGCTCACATGTGAGCGAACTTTGGAATTCCACCTTGCTGAGCTGCCCCATGCCCAATGGCTACCATGGCTATTCTTCCCATGACCAGAGCAGCTGATCCCAGCCCTTGGCCATCCTTGTGAGGCTCTCCAGCCACCCCTATTTAAACCCGACCCCCTCACGGCCATGAGAGGAGAGTTGCACAAACATTGCCGAAACTCTGCCAAAATTGTTCCAAACCCTTCTCCATCCTTAGAGCGAGTTGATCCCAGGTGCCGATTTGCCCTAATCCCCACCAACGAACCCAATTTCTCAGCCAAAATTCCACCCGAAACCGGGACACTTCTCCACGGTGGATCAATCCTCAAATTAATTGGTCCTACACCTTCACCAGACCAAGGGAAGGAGTCCACCAGCAAAAGCCCCCTCTCCAGGCCACCCATCTGCTCCAGACTGCAAGCTTTGTGATCGGGCTTGGTCGAAATCATACCTAGACGATTCATCGGACCAGGAGACTTCATCCGGAGCTTCGCCGGGATCCAATCGAAGGTGACACAACCCTCGGATTGAAGCCACACTTCTCGAGCAAAGGTATGAGTTAATTCTTCATCCCGAGCTTCTGGAGATTCTCCATTTCAAATTCTTTAATTTCAATGCACGATCACCGTATAGATGTATTCGTCTCTTCAAGACGAATCCATAGAGCATAAGAACACGAAAATCCATTGAGTATTGAGTGAGATATTAGGGATTTAGTGTGGACGGATCTCAGGTGAGAACGCTTGGGGACGATGAACAGATGCCGTTCATTTAATACACGCGCGGACGGACGGCCGGGATCGCGTCGGATCGGGAGATGGAACGACACGGCGGGGCCCGGAGCGGCGAGTCGAATGGCGGCGTCGAACCGAGAATACGCTGCGTGGTCTTTCGGAGTCGCCGAGGTTGACGCGGCGCCGCGTGGATAAATAGAAAATTAGGGTATTTTCTGATTTATTTAATTCCCTAAACTTCAAAAATCCATAACTTTGTGTAGGAAAATCAAAAAAATAAAATAAAAATACCCTCTTGCTCAGTGAACAGAGGAGAATAATTTGGAAAAGAAATTATTTAATTTCATCAGGTATTTTATTTTTAATGATTTATTTCCCTTCTGCATTGTTTTAATTCTCCATGCATATAGGAAATTCACCATGGCATGAGACCATAGGGCTTTTGATGCCTCTGAATTTGGGAACATTCCCTGAATTTTCCAAAGTCAGAGGCCATCCCTATGAAAAGTTATTGATTTTTCAAATTCATGTTGCTGTTTTAAGTATTTTAAATCCAATAATTAGCATGTTGTGAAATAAATTCTAGGAAAATTTGGTGATGTCTCTTATGACCAGAGGACCCTAGGAAAAATAGATTTTGGATTAGTTTATTTAAAATAACCTCTAATTGGCTTAAACACCCAAAATAGGTCCCTAATTAATTAGAGTTAACCATACATCAAATTGACTTGAAATCAATTCTCCACTGACCTTTAGGATCGAGAGGAACCCACAATAAAAATTTGAAGTCGATGGACTTGGTTAGCCCTACTTAAATGGGTTGGTTAAGCCATTTAGCCAATTTAAATTTCAAAAATTCATAACTTTCAAAATACTTTTTAAAAATTCACCAAATTGGTTTTGGAGCCTCTCCGATATCAGGGGAATTTAAGAAAATTAAAATTTCAATTTTCAAAAAAGTTGATTTTTTTGGTATTATTTTAACATTTTAATAATTAAAAAATAATAAAAATCACAAAAATAATAAAATTCACCAAAATGTCACATTTTGAATTTTAATCACTTAGGAACAAATCCCATATTTTTCTTAGGTTTATTTAATGAGATATTAAATTTTAAAGCCCTAAGGTAATTTTAAAATTAAAAAATGTATTTTCTAGCATTTTCACTAAAATAATTATAATAAATCAAAGAAAAATCAGAAAATTACAAAAATTGATTCTCTGATTTTGTTGATATCAGAGAGATTTTTGAAAAATATAAATTTCATTTTTCAACCTTTATTTTATTTTTAAATTAATTAATACTCCAAAACTTAAAATAATTATAATAAAAATAATATAATTCAAAAAAATCAATAAAATTGGTCCAAGTGGTCCTCTGGTCATTAGGAATGTTCCATAATTTTCTTAAGGACAGAAACTTTCCCTTGGTCATGTTATTAAATTTTCCTTGGAAATCCCTATTTTCCACAAAAAATAATTACATAAATAAATTAAATACGGAAAAATCACATTTTCTCCTCTCATGTCTTTATTGACATATGAGTGGAGTCACATAAAAATTTCAAGTTCATTTAAGCTCAATTTAGTGAGTTATGAAATTATTAAGCTTCGAAGGGCAAAATGGTAATTAAAATTTTAACCCTTAATTAAAACTTTAGGCTTAATAAAATTAACATGTAAAATATTTGATCTTAATCTGATTTGGATGATTGAAATTTAAATAATTAAAGGGTAGAAACCTACTAAACAATTTGAAGATAATTAAAATAAACCTTAATTAAATAATTGATTAAATTTGGAAGAATAATAAAATTGGAATTATTAAAATAGGGATATTATTAGGGAGAGATTTGTTCTTTAATTTAAGAATCCCTAAATTAATCATCTCAATAATATTTAATTCCTAATTAAAATGATAATTCAAATTTAAGATTTAAAATGTTAAAGGACTTAATCATTAAAATTAAATTAAAAAGTTAAATTATTAAACTCTTTTAAAATTTCAATTAAATTAAAATTAAAAAATTAAAATTAAATTAAAATTTAAATTAAATTAAATTAAACAAATTAAATTAAATTAAATTAAATCAAATTAAATTAAATTAAATTAAACAAATTAAATTAAATTAAATTAAATTAAATTAAATTAAATTAAATTAAACATATTAAATTAAAATGAATTAAATTAAATTAAAATTAAATTAAATTAATTAAATAAAATTAAATTAAAAAACATATTAAATTAAATTAAATTAAATCAAATTAAATTAAACTAAATTAAATTAAATTAAATTAAACTAAACCAAATTAAATTAAAGTTAAATTAAAATGTAATTAAATAATATCACCTAAGACAAAGAAATTAAATATGAAGTAACTTGAACACTATTCCAAATTTAAACCCTTTAACTGAAGTTAAACTAAATCATAAACCATTTGAACACCAATTTGCCCTCGAGAGCTTTGGTTATCATAACTCCTAAACAGAACATTGAATGAAATGTTACTTCACTTATAGGATATTCAAATGTCCTAGTTCACTGAGCAAGATAACAAAACTTGAATTCCTGGACGATTAATTCATTTGTCTAATTAAATTCATTTGGATTTAAAACAATTCTAGTAATATTGAAAAGATGTTTAAGATGTTTTCTTAAGCACTTCCTTGATATGACAGGATGTTCATAAGAACAATTGAACTTAATTATTCTTTGATGAAGAAAATCGTCCTCAAACCAAAACACAAGAACCTAGACGTCATAGGAAATGACTAGATATAGGATTAGGAACTTGGTAGAAAACCATAACCCTTCCCTTAGCTTTACCTAGGAACTTACTTAAATATTTTAATTGTGTTTTAAGTGCAGCTTGGGATGACGGGAAGACCCTCCAGGTACGCTTTTATTTTATTGCAATTTACCTTATTGCAATTTATTTAATCGCATCGTGCTTACTTTTCTTGCATGATAAACAACTGTTGCATGAAAACCCACACCTTTAGGATAGTCCCTAAAACTAAAACCAAAACTAAATTAAAAGTCATGGCAAGATAAAATTCACCGCCACAACATTTCAAAATATAAAACAACTCAAAATTTAATCACAAACAGAACACAAAACTGCAATTACAACTAAATTAAAACGTTCTGTTGGATGATCGAGAATACCTCGGATGATGTAACCTACGTGTTGCTAACGGGATTTCCCACGGTCTAAATGAAAGTGTGGAACTCATTCAGCAGAGTTTAGCAAATTCATCTGGACTAAGTGAATCCGATAAAAATAACGATGCCGGAAGGATGGAACCGTGGGATCTTAACCGGTGTTGTTATAATCAACTTTAAGATTTGTTTTAATCCTAAAACATAAAAAAAACTTGGAAGTTAAGATTTTCTCTAAACCAAAACACTTTTATCATCTCCTGATTTATGACTTCTATAACTAAACCTCCGCAACAACAAGGAGCTCGGAGCATGGTGGGCAGCACGGCCATCGTCATCAGCAAAATCTGAGTCTACTTCAGCAAAACTTTCCTAGAATTAAATAACCAATCTATAGGATTTCGAGGTAGTTTGCCTAGTGCAACATAAATCCTCAACTCTTCGTTAGGCATTTGCATGATCATGTCATGTAAATTAAGCCCTAACCGGTTTTAGGACTCCGAGGTAGTCGTCCGATACGACATAAACCCTCACATCTTCGAGGCTATTTGTATGATCATGTCATACGAATATAAGTCCTAATTAATTAAAATTGGCGAAGATCAAAACATTAAATAAACATTAGGACTTTCCTAAGTCTAAGCGAAATAATAGGATAGTCGGGAAATTACCGAAGTTCGCTTCGAATCTGTAATTTCTCCTACCTTTCTTCCTTTGAATTCCCAAAACAAAATGTTCCAAATTTGATCCATTCCCTATTGAAATTCCAAAATTCAATCCTTTGAAAACTTAAACTTTGAAATTCTTGAGAGCGAGAATTATTGATTATTATCGAGAGTTTTCTTAGGTGATTCCCGTCACTTAAGATGTAATTAGCTATAGGGGCTTGCCCTTATAGGGAATTTTAAAGAACCCAGTGTAATATAAACCCTGTTTAATGCTTTCATATTAAGCAGGGGAACTTGTCGGCTTATAAAATTGGTTCGAAGACCAAACGGATGTCACAAATCTTCTAGTTTATTTAATTGAGCCCCACCATCAGGCAGTGTGTCTATCCTTAGGGATAGATACACGATTTGTGGTGCGGTGCTTGTTTATATAAACTATTTGGGATGTGAAATCAGCTTGATTTCATATCTTAAAATTTTCAAATTTAACATTATTTTCAAAATCAAATACTACTTTCTAAATTATATAAATATTTCAATTAAATTTAAAATATAAATTTCGCCGACAATTTACGTAGGCGACCTCCTTTTTAAAAATACAACACTTAACCTAAAAATATGTCGACAACTTCGGCGACTCCACTGAGAATAATTCCTCTCTCCATTTTTAATCGAACAATTCCGCTTTCAAAAATCGGTAGTGTATCCATGTCCCTTGTGGATCGAAGCTATCCTTCTTTCCGTTGGAGTACTATGTTCATTTCTACCTTGAACAAGTATAGCCAACATTCTCCCGAATTTAGGAGCCACTGTTTAGACACCCCTAAACAGAGAGGTTCCGAGATCCTTTTACCTCATTTCTGAGGTGGGGTGGACTCCCAATAGGTATTAGTTTAGGAGTGATTCTCTGAATCGAGAAGTCTTGCATGAGACTTTCTTTTCCTTTCCAACTCGGAATCGGATTCATTACCTTCACTACCCCTTTGAACATTCCGTTCTAAATAAACAAACCCTCTAATGAATGACTCTTTTAACAAATAACTCCTTATAAATACATGAACAAGAATGTGTTCGGACTCTTTTCGATTCTTTCTTTTCGTCCTAATGAGAAGAAGCATAACTTGGGACTGACAACCAGAATCTACCCTGCAGAAATGGAAGCCTCAAAGCTGATTTTCTCCTTCACCAATGGACTGGACTTCGCTGTTTACAAGGATGAGCTGCCCGACAATGGGATCATCCGGTTTGGACAAGGATTCGAGAACACAAATGTCAAGATCACCGACATTTCCCTTTTCGCATTGACAAACAAAGTATCTGAAGCTGAGAAGCCGTTGATCGAGTTCAACCTTAGGTCAACCCAAGAGTTTCCTCCCCTGCAAAAGATCCCGACTGAGAGGAGTACTGCTATCCGCAGAAGGACTGTTCTTGCTACCCCCACTGGTCTAGTTGTCTCTGCACCTACCCTGGCTTCTGCCAGATTAAAGGGGAAGGAAATCCAGAACTATGGTGAACCTGTTACCGTGGAGGGTACAGACTTTTACGTGAGACCTTCGTTTTGAAATCGGGTCCAGCTCGAGAATTCCATCACTAACACGGACCCAAAGAAGGAACAGAAGTAGGAAGATTGCCAGGAAGGCCAGAGCTGCTGAAGTCGCTTTCCTAGAGGAGATCCCAGAAATCCCTGAGTACACACCACTACCTGAATACATACCATTGCCTGAAGATACACCCTTTTTGGAAGGAAGTAGATTCCACCCCCTTTTCACCGCAGCTAACGAGGAAAATGTCTGCAGGATTGTTTCTACATTACCTCGACCAACATACTACAACGACAGCAGAAAGAAAAGGGCTAGGATCACGCCATTTGCCCGACTACAGACTGTGATCGAGAAGCTAGCGAAGAAAGAGAAATGCCCCTTATCGGAGATTCTAAGAAGGATAGGGCGGGTGCCAGTCAAATCCCGTCTTGGGCCACGAGTAGAACCTGCCATCGTTACAGAAAAGCCAAGTAAAAGGATGAAGGCTAGTCCGCCTATCGTTGTTTCAGGGTTGCGAGATTAGGGAGGGTACCACCTTCCGGCATTTGGGCGACGGACCATCCGGTCCTGGACCTTCTGTCGCTAGAAGGATGGTATGGCGTCCCACTACTTGGACAACTAAGATTAAAACAACGGCCCGAGAAGGAAAGTCTCGTCGGGAGAATTGAATGCGAAGAAAGTGCTACCTGCGATGAAGGGGACTCGTGAGAAGGGAACCCGACAGCTATCACACGACAACTGCGAGGATACACAGAAACGACCGCTAGAGGACGCTATGGAAAAGTTGAGGACTGATATTCGACGACTAGCAAAAGAAAGAGAAGAGAAATTCGGAGATGAGATTGATTCATCGGAATTCATGGACGATGAGTATGCGAGAAATCAACATGGTCGAAACACGAGCTTCGTCGGCTTCACGAGGTGCTCCTGCAGCCGCAGAAGAGAAGAGCTGGAAGTAATGAGAAGGCAGCTTCAAGAAAGAGACGATACGATCGCCCAAATGGCGAAGAGGATGGAAGAGATGTCTGTAGCCCTAGCCACTCTCCAGAGTCAAGTGCAACCCCAAAGAGAGACACTTCCAGAGGTCATTCACATTGTGGACGGAGGAAAGGAGATTACATCCGTCAACGGGGATGATCAGCTAAAGAAAGATACAACACAAAGTATGATTCCAAAAAAAGATATCAAGAGCTTGGTGGAACAGCGGGTGCCGAAGCCTTAGCACAATCAAAGAGCGGGACATCCATTCGGACGGGTAGACCTTACCACGAAGAATTCGACGTTGTCCGGTACTCCGAAAGGCTTCGTACCACCTCCGTTCAAGACCTTTGATGGAACCGGGAACCCCGACGAGCATGTTGCACACTTTCGTGCCGGTTGTTGCAATGCCGGCGGGAGCGATGCATTACTCTTCCGACGGTTCGTCGGTAGCACGTCGAGGATCACCTTTGATTGGTATGCGGGATTACCGAATGGTTCGGTGAAGACGTTCTCGGAACTAGAAAACCTCTTCATCAAGCGATTCGCCGGAGCTCGGCACCACATCACTATAGGTGATTTAGTGGTGGAGAAGCGAGCCGAACGAAACTTTGGTGGATTACATACTTCGATGGAGAAATCTAAGTATGAAGTGTGAACCACAATTACAAGAACAACATGCAATCGGCATCTTACTTAAAAGCATTCACGGCCCGATAGCACTTCTCCTCAAGGGATTTACTATTAAGACTTTTGAGAAGTTGTTAAGCAAGGCCGGAAGCTTGCAAGAGGAGGCGAAGCAATTAAGTTTCGCCGACAAAACAGACAAGCAAAAGCCTGTGAAGACTTTTGAAAAGAAATCTGGGATCGTTGCAGCAGTCGAAAAAGGCAAGCAACCGATACAAATATCGTCCGAACGGCCGCAGCAACCTCAACGAATTACCAAGCAACCCCGACCCGGCTATCGGTCATCTCGATAGTATGAACAACCGCCTCGTCCGCAACGTACATTAAGGGAGCTTCGAGTAGGGAATATCCATTCAAAAATGAGGCGATGCTAAAAATGTTCCGTAGTCTGATGAAGACTCCAGATTTCCAGCTGCCAGAGCCTAAGAGAACAGAAAAAGTTAACAAGAAAGGTGATCCCAACTTTTGCCCCTACCACCGGATGCTTGGGCACAAAATAGAAGATTGCATTACCTTCAAAAGTTGGCTCAATGACAACCTTCGGAAAGTGAATATAACAATCCCGAAGGAGTACATGAAGGAACCCCAGAAAGGAGGTTCCGTCAATGTTGTCTCGGCTGATCTCATTGTTCCGATAGATCCCTATGCGACTGACGATGGATGGACTACCGCTTGGACAAGGTCTTCAAAAAAGATTTTAGACAGCATCCAAACCGCTTCGGTACGAGCTTCAATTCAGAGTTCGAAACCTGTCAAGTCAGCACTTTCACTTGCAATAGAAGAACCACCTCAACAGGAGACGATTGAAGAGAAGAAGAAAATCGACGAAGAAGAGAGGACCGAGGCTCCTAAGGCTAGACTAGGGGCTGCTTATCCTAGGATAGTTGTTTCGGATTCGGGGGAGAAATCCCTCGAACCTCTGACTCTGTATGATTATTTGATCACTCCGGTGGGATCTTATAATGATGAGGGTTATGGCGTTGGCTACGCTTTGACTGTTTCTAACGATTACATAACTAGCGACAATCCGGACATCGATTTCGATACAAATGACAATTCTCAAATCATACACAATCTCGACGATCACAATGACAAAGATGACATCCATCAAGGAGGCTACGAGAGTTCAACAAGCAACGAATCTATTTGCGAGTTTCGAGGAGCTCCAGTCACAATAGAGTTAGAGCCTTCAGACTCTGAGGCTAATCCAGAAGAACCTGTTATTCCGATTCAGGAAGAAACACCAGCGAAGCTCGACACTAGATTCGAAGAAATTACGAAGTCAACTTAAGAAGTGGAAGAGTTCTACCTCCGAGAATGGGTCCAAAGGACAAAGGAAAGCGAGTTGGTTGTTCAGGAAGAACCAACCCCGGCAGAAGAAACACCCATTCGAGAAGAAGCCGAGACACATGGAAATAAAGTGGACTACAATGTGCTAGCCCATCTTAGGAAACTACCGGCCAAACTGAGCATCTACGATGCTCTCATCTTATCAAAAGAGATGAGAGAAGCTCTGATCAAGGCCTTACTTGATCCGGAAATTTGCTTGGCTCAAATGGCTGGAGATTCCTTAGATGAGGTTTGTTCGTTAAAGGAACAGCGAGGTGTTACCTTCACGGACAATGACCTACTGCTTGGGACAGCAGACCACAACCGATCATTGTACATTTCAGTTACAATTGGGAAGTTTACGATCTCCAGAGTATTGGTGGATCCAGGAGCATCAATCAATATAATGAGTCTTCGAACACTAGCATATTTGGAAATTGATGCTCGCGAGCTCGAAGCCGATAAAATGTTATTAAGAGGATTCAAACAGAAAGGAGAAAGAGCTCTCGGATCGATAACACTACTAATGAAGACCGGTGATTTAGCAAAGACAACCGCAAAATTTCACATAATTGATTCAAAAACGTCGTTCAACGCTCTACTAGGCCGACCATGGATACATGAAAACAGGATGGTACCATCATCTCTACACCAGTGCATCAAATACTACCATGGAGGGGAACAGTGCATCAAAGGTGACTTACAACCATTCTCCGTACATGAAATTGGAATCCATGAAGATGCAGCTTATTATGTACCTCCGAAGAAAACAATCTTCTCCGGAGATACCATAACAAATGAAGCAAAGGAATTCGGGATGACGAAGAACCCGAAGTTCTACTCCGACGGTCACTCACCACTCCCTTACGGCGAGATGGTGAAGGTTTCTCCACAACTCGCATCCGAGGTCGAGGCCGGGGATGAGGTCGTGGCAGAGACGTTAGGACGATTGGACGAGGAGAACCGACCATCAATGTTGATTGGGAAGACGAGTTCGAAGAAGAAAAAGAAATCAAGCAAGAAGCAGCGACAATAAGTCAGAAGAAGCGGCAATTCAGGATCCCGCTCGAAGATGAAAAGAATGAAGAATATAAATCAATGTACGAGAAGATTAACCACTATGTACATACTATGACCCTAACCCCGATCCATTCTAATAAGATCGAGGGTGTTGACCTCATTTTTGATGAGGTCTTCTCTTCTTCTCTTTAGTACTTAGGATCTAGCCTTAGGCTTTTCCTTTGACTGTCTTAGAGGACTAGAATTGGGACTCACCTTCTAGAAATTCAAACCACTTCTTAACTCCCTGCAAACTCTACAAACTTGATTGTAGACCCCTAATCACCTAGAGGGTTGAAATCAAATGTGGAAGTTTAAGGATGAGTTCCTATAGGACTCTTTTGCCTTAGGACTACCCTGGGTGGCCTGGTCTGGTGAAGGGCTGACTTACACACACACTACACTTATACACTACACCTATACACTACACTTTCACACACTTCCTAAAACTACACCCGTACCCAACTTGACCTCCTGACTCATGTAGGTGATTCACATGGATGGTCCTTAACCCTAAGCCCTCGCTAAGAGGGTTAGGAACAACATAGTGAATGCCTCAAATGAGTCCCTTCATGGCTCATATGGGCCTGATATGGCTTCATGGCTCAACCAAAATGACTTCTTTCCACTTACATCCACCCAATCTTCAATTTCCCAAATTTTCAATTTTTGACCCCCGGGACCCTACACCCGCTTAGCCTACCCAAAACCCCCGAAATTACCCAAATTTCTCAAAATTTCCAAATTATCCAAAATTCTCCAAAATCATTCCCAAAAATTTCCACATCACTTAAATTGATCATCCATACCTAAAAATACCAAAAATTCCAAGAAAACCTCCCAATACCCTCCAAATACCCAAAATACCCCTCTTGACCCAAAAAATCCAAAAATTCAGAAAATTCCCATAAAATTCCAAAAAATCCCAAATATTCCCAATTTCATTTTGTCCAACTACACCATGGGCCAATTTTGTCAATTTACCCTACTTTTATCAAAACCCCCAATTTGACCCATTTTAACCCAAAGTGAACCCAATGTTAAACCAAACCTACCCAATTGACCCCAATTTTGGTCCAATTCAATTCTAAACTTCAATGCAACAGTCCCAACACCAATCTAGGCCAAATCCAAGTCCAATTTGATTAACATTTGGATCCAATTTCACTTTTGGCCTTAAAGCCCAATTTGGACCCATGACCCAAACCTAACCCAAACTCACCCAATTCAACTCCAATTAACCCCAAATCTTTTCTAAATCTTCCTTAACATTCCCACAAACAAAACACTAACATGATTTGCCCAAAATTTAGACCCAAATCCCACTCAAATTCAACCCAAAGCTAAAAGGCCCATTTTTGACCTAAACCCAAATCTAACCCAAATGAGCCCAAACCCCAAAATCAAAGCCCAACCAAAGTCAAAACCTCTTTGAAACACTCCCATAAATATTTCTCAACATTTATTTTACATCAATTTCAACCCTAGCCCAACATTGGCCCAACTTGGCCTACTTTGACCCATATAGGCCCACTTACCAAATAAATCCAAATTCAAACCAATTCAACTCCAAATCACACCAAATTGACTCCAAGCCCTTCATAGAACATCCCTAAACCGATTATGACATTTATTTGACAAAGTCCTTCATAAAATCTTCACCCAAATGCCCATCCTAAAATCAAAAAGCCCATTCCCCTTAAACTTTCCTAAAAGCCCACTTCACCACATTCAAAAGCCCAAATCTATCCAAAGCCCACATGGCACTTTCCCTCATCATCCATTTAATCAAAATCACCCCTAAGTTTCAAAATCATCAATTAAACCATTCCAAATCAAGCTTCATGCAAATTTTCACCAAAATATCCAAAATTCTTAAAACCCATTTTTATGAAATTGACCCAACCTTTTCCCAAGCCAAATGGAGCCATGAAGCCATGCACAAGCCATATGCAAGCCATGGCAGCCACTTTACACATCACCATGTCATTTTTGGCAAAAGGAGGGAGTCCTTTAATGATTCCCTTAAGGGTGATTTAGCCACTTTCATGTCTCCACTAAACCATGCTTAAGCTTAATTGTACTTGGATGGTGACCCTTCCCCACTAATTAAGCAGACCTAAACCACTTTATCTTCAGCCCAAGCTAGCCATGGGAAGGTGCACCCAACCCATTTGCATGGGTTGACCAAAATGAGCCAAAATGACCCCTTCCCCTTTCTACTTTGATTCAACCACTTTACACATGTCAAACCTCAATTGAATGCACCAAACCCAGCCCCGACCCACCCGAACAGGATGGTGACCAATGCACTGGCCGGCCAGCCACCATGCCGCCGGAAAACACCATGGCCGAGAGCTCACATGTGAGCCCAACTTGAAATTCTCACCTGCTGAGCTGCCCCATCCCCAATGGCCATTGGAGCTGTTCTTCTCTTGCCAAGAGCAGCTGATCCTAAGCCCTAGCTCTCCCTGGGAGGCCCTCCACCCTCTCCTATTTAAACACCACCCCTCTCGGCCATGAGAGGGGCTGAAAACAAACCTTAAGGAAACTCTGCCAAAATTGTTCCAGACTCCTCCCCATACACGAGCACTTGATCCACTAGTGAGATCCCCCTGCCATTTCTTCTCTGTGAGCTCGATTTCAGAGTTGAAATTCCACCCAAAACCGAGGACACTTCTCCACGGTGAGCCAATCCCCAAATTGATTGGTTCTACACCTTCACCGGACCAAGGGAAGGTGTTCACCAGCAAAAGCCCCATCTCCGGGCCACCCGGTTGCTCCGGCCTCCAAGCTTTGTGATCGGGCTTGGTCGAAATCACATCTAGACAATTCACTGGACCGGGAGACTTCATCCGGAGCTTCGTCGGGATCCAATCGAAGGTGCAACAACTCTCGGATTGAAGCCACACTTCTCCGAGCAAAGGTATGAACTAATTCTTCATCCCGAGCTTATGGAGATTCTCCATTTCGAATGCTTTAATTTCAATGCATGATAACCGTATAGATGTGTTCGTCTCTTCGAGACGAATCCGTAGAGCATAAGAACATGAAAATCTATCGAGTATCGAGTGAGATCTTAGGGATTTAGTGTGGACGGCTCTCGGGTGAGGACGTTCGGGGACGATGAACGGATGCGCGTCCATTCAATACACGCGCGGACGGACGGCTCGGATGGCGTCGGACCGGGAGATGGTACAAGAACCGCGGGGCCCGGCTGCGCGACTCGGATGGCGGCGTCGAATGGGAGCGCGACACGCGGCGTTTCGGAGATGCCGAGGATGAGTTGGCGCCGCGTGGATAAATAGAAAATTAGGGGTATTTTCTATTTATTTAATTCCACTAAACTTAAAAATTCATATCTTTGTGTAGAAAAATCACAAAATAAAATAAAAATACCCTCTTGCTCGGTGAACGAGAGGAGAATAATGTGGAAAAGAAATCATTTAATTTCATCGAAGTATTTTATTTTTTATAATTCATTTACTCTCTGCATACTTTTAATTCTCCATGCATGTATACAATTCACCATGGCATGAGACCATAGGGCTTTTGAAGCCTCTAAATTTGAGAACATTCCCTGAATTTTCCAAAGTCAGAGGCCATCACTATGAAGAGTTATTGATTTTTCAAATTCATGTTGTTGTTTTGAGTATTTTAATTCCAATAAATAGCATGTTGTGAAATAAATTCTAGGAAAATTTGAGGATGTTTCTTATGACCGAGAGAACCCTAGGAAAAATAGGTTTTGAGTTAGTTCATTTAAAACAACCATAATTGGCTTAAACACCGAAAATAGGTCTCTAATTAATTAGAGTTAACCATGCATCAAATTGACTTAAAATCAATTCTCCACTGACCTTTAGGATCAGAGGAACCTACCATAAAAATTTGAGGTCGATTGGACTTGGTTAGCCCCATTAATTGGGTTGATTAAACCACTTAGTCATTTTAAACTTTAAAAATTCATAACTTTCAAAATACTTTTCAAAAATTCACCAAATTGGTTTTGGAGCCTCTCTGATATCAGGGGAATTTAAGAAAATTAAAATTTTAATTTTCTAAAAAAGTTGATTTTTAATAATATTTTAATATTTTTAATAATTAAAAAATAATAAAAATCACAAAAATAATAAAATTCACCAAAGTGTCACATTTTGAATTTTAATCACTTAGGAACAAACCCCACATTTTTCTTAGGTCTATTTAGTGAAATATTAAATTTTAAAGCCCTAGGGTAATTTTAAAATTAAAAAAATGTATTTTCTAGTATTTTCACTAAAATAATTATAATAAATCATAGAAAAATCAGAAAATTGCAAAATTTGATTCTCTGATTTCCTTGATATCAGAGAGATTTTTGAAAAATATAAAATTCATTTTTCAACATTTATTTTATTTTTAAATTAATTAACACTCCAAAACTTAAAATAATAATAATAAAAATAATATAATTCAAAAAATCACCAAAATTGGTCCAAGTGGTCCTCTGGTCATTAGGAATGTCCCCTAATTTTCTTAAGGATAGAAACTTTCCCTTGGACATGTTATTAAATTTTCCTTGAAAATCTCTATTTTCTACCAAAAATAATTATATAAATAAATTAAATACAGAAAAATCACACTTTCTCCTCTCATGTCTTTATTGACATATGAGTGAAGTCACATAAAAATTTCAAGTTCATTTGAGTTCAATTTAGTGAGTTATGAAATTATTAAGCTTAAAGGGTAAAATGGTAATTAAAATCTTTAATCCTTAATTAAAACTTTAGGTTTAATAAAAAATTAACAAGTAAAATATTTGATCCTCTTTTGATTTGGATGATTGAAATTTAAATAATTAAAGGGTAGAAACCCATTAAGCAAATTTAAAATGATTAAACTTTAATTAAATAATTGATTAAATCCGGAAGAATAATAAAATTGGAATTATTAAAATAGGGATATTATTAGGAAGAGATTTATTCTTTAATTTAAAAATCCCTAAATTAATTATCTCATTAATATTCAATTCTTAATTAAAATGATAACTCAAATTCAAAACATTAAAAGACTTAATCATTAAATTAAAATTAAATTATTAAACTCTTTTAAAAAAATTTCAATTAAAAATAAAAAATAAAATTAAATTAAAAATTAAATTAAATTAAGTAAATTAAATTAAATTAAATTAAATTAAATTAAATTAAATTAAATCAAATCAAATTAAATTAAATTAAATCAAATTAAATTAAATTAAATGAAATAAATTAAATTAAATTAAATTAAACTAAATTAAATCAAATCAAATAAATTAAATTAAATTAAATTAAATTAAATTAAATTAAATTAAATTAAATTAAATCAAATTAAATTAAACTAAATTAAATCAAATCAAATTAAATTAATTTAACATCAAATCAAACTAAATTGAATTAATTTAAATTAAAATTAAAACTCAATTAAATTAAATTAAATTAAATTGAATTGAATTGAATAACAACACCTAAAACGAGAAAGAAATTAAATATAAAGCAACTTGAACACTATTCCAAATTTAAACCCTTTAACTTAAATCAAATCATTTGAATACTAATTTACCCTCGAAAGCTTTGGTTATTATAACTCCTAAATAGAACATTAAATGAAATGTTACTTCACTTATAGGATATTCAAATGTCCTAGTTCACTGAGTAAGATAACAACAAAACTTGAATTCCCTGGACGATTAATTCATTTATATAATTGAATTCATTTGGACTTAAAACAATCCTAGAAATATTGAAAAGATGTTTAAGATTCTTCTTAAGCACTTCCTCAATATGATAGGACATTTATAAGAACAATTGAATTTAATTATTCTTTGATGAAGAAAATCGCCTTCAAACAAAAACACAAAGAACCTAGACGTCATAGGAAATGACTACCTATAGGATTAGGAACTTGGTAGAAAACCATAACCCTTACCTTAGCTTTACCTAGGAACTTGCTTAAATATTCTAATTATGTTTTAAGTGCAGCTTGGGATGACGGGAAGACCCTCCAGGTACGTTTTTATTTTATTGCAATTTACTTTCTTGCAATTTATATTATTTCAATTTATTTAACTGCATTGCACCTACTTTTCTTGCATGATAAACAACTGTTGCATGAAAACTCACACCTTTAGGATAGCCCCTAAAACTGAAACCAAAACTAAGTTAAAAGTCATTGCAAGATAAAATTCACCTCCACAAAATTTCAAAATATAAAACAACTCAAAATTTAATCACAAACGAAACACAAAACTACAATTACAACTAAATTAAAACGTCATGTTGGATGATCGGGAATACCTCGGATGATGTAACCTACGTGTTGCTAACGGGATTTCCCGTAGTGCTAAATGAAAGTGTGGAACTCATTCGATTGAGTTTAGCAAATTCATCTGGACTAAGTGAATCCGATAAAAATAATGATGCCGGAAGGATGGAATCGTGGGATCTTAACCGGTGTCGTTATAATCAACTTTAAGATTTGTTTTAAATAAAACATAAAAAACACCTGGAAATTAAGATTTTCTCTAAACCAAAACACTTTTCTCATCCCCTGATTTATGACTTCTAAAACTAAACCTCTGCAATAACAAGGAGCTCGGAGCATGGTGGGCAGCACAGCCATCGTCATCAGCAAAACATGAGTCTACTTCAGCAAAACTCTCCTAGAATTAAATAACTAAGCCATAGGACTTCGAGGTAATTTGCCTAGTGCAACATAAATCCTCAACCTTTTGTTAGGCATTTGCATTGCAAATTAAGCCCTAACCGGTCTTAGGATTTCCGAGGTAGTCGTCCGATACGACATAAACCCTCACATCTTCAAGGCTATTTGTATGATTCTATCATATAAATATAAGTCATAATTAATTAAAATTGGCAAGATCAAAACATCAAATAAATATTAGGACTTTCCTAAATCCAAGCCAAACAATAGGATAGTCGGGAAATTACCGAAGTTCGCTTCGAATCTGTGATTTCTCCTACTTTTCTTCCTTTGGATTCCCAAAATAAAATGTTCCAAACTTGATCCATTCCCTATTGAAATTCCAAAATTCAATCCCTTGAAAACTTAAACTTTGAAATCCTTGAGAGCAGAATTATTGATTATTATCGAGAGTTTTCTTAGGTGATTCCCATCACTTAAGATGTAATTAACTATAGGGGCTTGCCCTTATAGGAATTTTAAAGAACCCGGGTAATATAAACCACTTGTTTAATGTTTTCATAATAAGCGGGGAATTTTGTCGGCTTATAAAATTGGTTCGCGGACCAAACGGATGTCACGAAATCTTCTAGTTTATTTAATCGAGCCCCACCGTCAAGC
>JAKZJZ010000514.1:0-46614 GCA_022702705.1 Papilionanthe hookeriana x Papilionanthe teres
CTTTTAGAAATTCAAACCACTTCTTAACTCCCCGCAAACTCCACAAACTTGACTATAGACCCCTAATCACCTAGAGGGTCGAAATCAAATGTGGAAGTTTAAAGGATGAGTTCCTATAGACTCTTCGGCCTGGGACCGCCCCTAGTGGCTCGGTCCGGTGAAGGGCCGACTTACACATACACTACACCTATGCACTACACTTTCATACACCTCCCAAAAACACACCTATACCCGACTTGACCTCCCGACTCATGTAGGTGATTCACATGGATGGTCCTCGACCCCTAAGCCCTCGCGCAAGAGGTTAGGAACAACATGGTGAATGCCTCAAATGAGTCCCTTCATGGCTCATATGGGCTTGATATGGCTTCATGGCTCAACAAAAATGATTTCATTTCACTTACATCCACTCAATCTTCAATTTTCCAAATTTTCAATTTTTGACCCCAGGACCCTACACCCACCAACCCTACCAAATGCCCTCGAAACTACCCAAATTTCTCAAAAATTTCCAAATTACCCAAAATTCCTCAAAACCATTCCTAAACATTTCCACATTACTCAAATTGACCATTCCTAGCCAAAAATACCAAAAATTCCAAGAATACCCTCCCAATACCTTCCAAATACCCAAAATACCCCTTTTGACCCAAAAATCCAAAAATTCAGAAAATTCCCATAAAATTCCAGAAAATCCCAAATATTCCCAATTTCATTTTGTTCAACTACACCATGGGCCAATTTTGTCAATTTACCCCACTTTTATCAAAACCCCCAATTTGACCCATTTTAACCCAAAGTAAACCCAATGTCAAACCTAACCTACCCAATTGACCCAAATTCTGATCCAATTCGATTCTAAACTGCAATTCAACATCCCAAACACCAATCTAGACCAAAGCCAAGCTTAATTTGATTGAAATTTGGGTCCAATTTCACTTTTGGCCTTAAAGCCCAATTTGGACCCATGACCCAAACCTAACCCAAACTCACCCAATTCAACTCCAATTAACCCCAAATCTTTTCTAAACCTTCCTTTACATCCCCATAAACAAAACACTAGCATGATTTGCCCAAAATTTAGACCCAAACCCCACTCAAATTCAACCCAAAATCAAAAAGGCCCATTTCGACCTAAACCCAAACCTAGCCCAAATGAGCCCAAACCCCAAAATCAAAACCCAACCAAAGCCAAAACCTCTTTGAAACACTCCCATAAACATTTCCCAACATTAATTTCACATCAACTTCAATTCTAGCCCAACTTTGGCCCATGGTAGCCCATTTTGGTCCACTTTAGCCCACTTACCAATTAAACCCAAATTCAAACCAATTCAAACCCAAATCACTTCAAATTTGTTTCAAACCACTCATGACACATCTCTAAACTAAACCCAACATTTATTTGGCCCAAGCCTTTACCAAAATTTCATCCCAAAATCCATTTTAAAATTCAAAAGCCCACTTTCCTAAACCATTTTAAAAGCCCATCCTAAAGCCCACATTACAATCTCATCTCATCCTCACTTAATTAAAATCATTCCTAAGTCTTAAATCAGCAATCAAATCTTTCTAAACAAAGCCATATGACAAACCATCCAAATTTTACACCAAATTACCAAAAATTCTTAAAACCCATTTTCATGAAATCGACCAAGCTTTCCCCAAGCCAAAGGTGAGCCATGAAGCCATGCATGAGCCACATGGAAGCCATGAGAGCCTCTTTACATGTCACCATACCATATCGAGTAGGAAGGAGGGCCCCTTTCCTTAATCCCTAAAGCTCATTAGCCTTAATCATGATTCACCTAAACCTAAATTTAATCCAAATATATTTGGATGGAGACTTCTCCATGCCAAACCAAATCGATCCCTTTCGATCCCCCACAAAGACCCAAAGCCACCTCGAGGGGTGCACCAAGCCCAAATGGGTGAGTTGACCCATTTAGATCCAAAATGGTCTTTCCCCCATTCCATTTCAATCCAAGCTCTTTACACTTGGCATTTGTCAATTGCTTGCACAAACACCCGCACCTCGACCCACTCGACCCCGAGGGTGACCTCGCTCGCCGGCCACCCACCCCGCCGTCGGAAAACTCCATGGCCGAGAGGTCCAAGTCAATCCAAGCTTGGAATTCTCACCCGCCGAGCCGCCCCATGCCCAGCGGCCATTGCAACTGTTCTTCACTTGCTACGAGCACCGATCCCGACCCCTAACTCCCCTGGGAGGCCCTCCAACATCTCCTATTTAAACCCCTCACCCTCTCGGCCATGAGAGGAGAGTTGCACAAACCTTGCCAAAACTCTGCCAAAATTGTTCCAGACCCCTCCTCATACACAGAGCACTTGATCCCCAGTGAGATCCCCCTGCCATTTCCTCTCGCGAGCTCAATTTCGTAGTCGAAATCCAAGCCCAAAACCGAGACACTCCCCACAGCTGGACCAATCCCCAAATCGATTGATCCTACACCTTCACCGCACCAAGGGAAGGTGTCCACCAGCAAAAGCCCCATCTCCGTGCCACCCAGCTTGCTCCAGACTCCAAGCTTTGTGATCGACCGTGGTCGAAGTTCAACCTGAGACATTCACTGCATCCAGGAGACTTCATCCCTAGCCTCTCCGCGAGCTCCAACGAACGTGCCAAGCATCTCCGATCGAGGCTTCACCTCTCGAGCTAAGGTATGAATTAATTCTTCATCCCGAGCTTCCGGAGATTCTCCATTTCAAATGCCTTAATTGCAATGCATGTTTACCGTATGGATGTGTTCGTCTCTTCAAGACGAATCCATAGAGCATAAGAACATAAAAATCCATTGAGTGTCGAGTGAGATCTTAAGGATTTAGTGTGGACGGCTCTCGGGTGAGGACACTTGGGGACGATGAACGGATGCCGTCCATTTAATACACGCGCGGACGGACGGCTCGATGGCGTCGGACCGAGAGACGGTACGAGAACCGCGGGGCCCGGCCGCCGACTCGGATGGCGGCGTCGAATGGGAGCGCGCCACGCGGCATTTCGGAGCCGCCGAGGCCGACGCGGCGTCGCGTGGATAAATAGAAAAATAGGGTATTTTCTATTTATTTAATTCCCGAACTTTGAAAATTCATATCTTTGTGTAGGAAAATCATAAAAATAAAATAAAAATACCCTCTCGCTCAGATGAACGTAGGAGAATAATGTGGAAAAGAAATCATTTAATTTCATCAAGTATTTTATTTTTAATTAATTATTTACTCCCTGCATTGTTTTAATTCTCCATGCATGTATACAATTCACCATGGCATGAGACCATAGAGTGTTAAGCCTCCGAACTCGGGAACATTCCCCGAATTTTCCAAGGTCGAGGCCATCTCTCGTGAAAAGTTATTGATTTTTCAAATGCATGTTGCTCGTTTTAAGTATTTTAATTTCAAAAATTAGCATGTTGTGAAATAAATTCTAGGAAAATTTGGTGATGTTCCACATGACCAGAGGACCCTAGGAAAAATAGGATTTGAGTTAATTCACTTAGATTAACCCTAATTGGCTTAAACACCTAAAATAGGTTTCTAATTAATTAGAGTTAACCATAGGTCAAATTGACTTGAAATCAATTCTCCATTGACCTTTAGGATCAGAGGAACCCACCATAAAAATTTGAGGTCAATTGGACTTGGTTAGCCCCACTAATTGGGTTGATTAAGCCACTTAGCCATTTTAAACTTTAAAAATTCATAACTTTCAAAATATCTTGCAAAAATTCACCAAATTGGTTTTGGAGTCTCTCTGATATCAGGGGAGTTCAGGAAAATTAAAATTTCAATTTTCTAAAAAAGTTGATTTTTAATATTATTTTAATATTTTTAATAATTAAAAAATAATAAAAATCACAAAAATAATAAAATTCACCAAAATGTCATATTTTGAATTTTAATCACTTAGGAACAAGTCCCATATTTTTCCTAGGTCTATTTAGTGAGATATTAATTTTTAAAGCCTTAGGGTAATTTTAAAATAAAAAAATGTATTTTCTAGCATTTTCACCAAAATAATTATAATAAATCAAAGAAAAATCAGAAAATTGCAAAGTTTGGTTCTCTAGAATCCTTGACATCAGAGGGAATTTTAAAAATTATAAAATTTATTTTTCAACATTTATTTTATTTTTAAATTAATTAATACTCCAGAACTTAAAATAATTCTAATAAATAAAATATAATTCAAAAAATTACAAAATTTGGTCCAAGTGGTCCTCTGGTCATTAGGAATGTCCCCTAATTTTCTTAAGGACAGAAACTTTCCCTTGGTCATGTTATTGAATTTTCCTTGAAAATCTCTATTTTCTACTAAAAATAATTATATAAATAAATTAAATGCAGAAAAATCACATTTTCTCCTCTCATGTCTTTATTGACATATGAGTGAAGTCTCATAAAAATTTCAAGTTCATTTGAGTTCAACTTAGTGAGTTATGAAATTATTAGAGCTTAAAGGGCAAAATGGTAATTAAAATTTTAACCCTTAATTAAAATTTTAGGTCTCATAAAAATTAACAAGTAAAATATTTGATCCTAATCTGATTTGGATGATTGAAATTTAAATAATTAAAGGGTAGAAACCCATTAAGCAATTTAAAATGATTAAACCTTAATTAAATAACTAATTGAATTTGAAGAATAATAAAATTTGGAATTATTAAAATAGGGATATTATTAGGAAGAGACTTATTCTTTAATTTAAAAATCCCTAAATTAATCATCTCTTAATTAAAATGATAACTCAAATTTAAAATATTAAAAGACTTAATCATTAAATTAAATTAAATCATTAAACTCTTTCAAAAAAATCTCAATTAAATTAAATTAAATCAAGATTAAAAGTTGCATTAAATTAAATTAAAATTAAGTTAAATCAAATAAACAAATTAAATTAAATTAAATTAAATTAAATTAAATAAAATTAAATTAAATTAAATTAAATTAAAATTAAATTAAATTAAATTAAATTAAATTAAATTAAATTAAATTAAATTAAATTAAATTAAATTAAATTAAATTAAATTAAATTAAATTAAATTAAAAATTAAATTAAATTAAATTAAAATTAAATTAAATTAAATTAAGAAATTAAATCAAATAAATTAAATTAAATTAAGAAATTAAATCAAATAAATTAAATTGAATTAAATTAAATCAAATCAAATTAAATTAAATAAATTAAAATAAATTAAATTAAAATAAATTAAGTTAAATTAAATAACATCACTTAAGACATAAAATCTAAAATAACTTGAACACTATTCCAAACTTAAATCATTAATTTGAACTTAAATTGAATCACAAATCATTAAATATCGTTTTGCCTCTTAGAGCCTTAGTTATCATAACTCCTAAATGAACATCAAATGAAGTGACACTTCACTTATAAGGATATTCAAACATCCTAGTTCACCGAGCAAGTTAACAAAACTCGAAAACCCCTGGACGGTTGATTCATTTACACAATTAAATTCATTTGGACTTAAAACAATCCTAGAAATATTGAAAAGATGTTTAAGATTCTTCTTAAGCACTTCCTCAATATGATAGGATATTTACAAGAACAATCGAACTTAATTGTTCTTTCGATGAAGAAAATCGTCTTCAAACCAAAAACACAAAGAACCTAGA
Source organism: Papilionanthe hookeriana x Papilionanthe teres (assembly GCA_022702705.1). Taxonomy (NCBI): domain Eukaryota; kingdom Viridiplantae; phylum Streptophyta; class Magnoliopsida; order Asparagales; family Orchidaceae; genus Papilionanthe; species Papilionanthe hookeriana x Papilionanthe teres. The sequence goes on from JAKZJZ010000514.1 coordinate 5,650, forward strand.
CGTCATAGAAAACGACTAGCCATAGTGATTATGAACTCGTAGTAAAACCATAAACCCTTTCCCTTAGCTTTACCTAGGATCTTACTTAAATATTCTAACCGTATTTTAAGTGCAGCTTGGAATGACGGGAAGATTCTCCGAGTACGCTTTTACTTTATTGCAATTTACTTTATTGCAATTTACTTACATGCACCGTACTTTACTTTTCTCGTATGATAAACAACAGATTGCATGAAAACCGACACCTTTAGGACAGAAACCAAAACTGAAACCCATAACTAAATTAAAAGACATTACAAGATAAAATTCACCTCCACAACATTTCAAAATATAAGACAACTCAAAATTTAATCACAAACAGAACACAAAACTGCAACTACAACTAAATTAAAACGTCTCATTGAATGATCGGGAATACTTCTGATGATGTAACCCACGTGTTGCTAACGGGATTTCCCACGGTCTAAATGAAAGTGCGGAACTCATTTAGTTGAGTTTAGCAAATTCATCCGGACTAAGTGAATTCGATGAAAATAACGGTGCCGGGATGACGGAACCGCGGGATCTTAATCGGTTCGTTTAATCAACTTTAAGATCCGTTTTAATTAAAACATAAAAAATACTTGGAAATTAAGACTTCTCTAAACCGTAACACTTCTCTCACCTCCCGATTTATGATTTCTAAAACTAAACCTCTCGCAACAACAAGGAGCTCGGAGCATGGTGGGCAAGACGGCCATCGTCATCAAGAAAACCCGAGTCTACTTCAACAAAACTTTCTTAGAATAAAATAACAAGGCATAGGATTTCGAGGTAGTTTGCTTAGTGCGACATAAATCCTCAACTTTTCGTTAGGCATTTGCATAATTATGTTATGTAAATTAAGCCCTAACCTGGTCTTAGGATTCCGAGGTAGTCGTCCGATACGACATAAACCCTCATATCTTCTAGTGCTATTTGTATGATTCTATCATATAAATATAAGCCCTAATTAACTAAAATCGGCAAGATTAAAACAAGTAAATAAACATTAGGACTTTCCTAAATTCAAGCCAAACAATAGGATAGTCGGAGATTACCGAAGTTCGCTTCGAATCCGTGATCTCTCCTACTTTTCTTCCTTTGAATTCCCAAAATAAAAATGTTCCAAATTTGATCCATTCCCTATTGAAATTCCAAAATTCAACCCCTCGAAAACTTAAACTTTGAAATTCTCGAGAGCGGAACTATTGATTATCATCGAGAGTTTTCTTAGGTGATTCCCGTCACTTAAGATGTAATTAACTATAGGGGCTTGCCCTTATAGGGAACTTTAAGAACCTGTAGTAATATAAACCCCGTTTAATAGTTTCATATTAAGCAAGTGGAATTTGTCGGCTTATAAAATTGGTTCGCGTGACCAAACGGATATCACAAACCTTTCTAGTTTATTTAATCGAGCCCCATTATCAAGCAAAGGTGTCTATTCTTCGGGATAGATACACGGTTCATGGTGCGGCGCTCGTTTATATAAACTATTCGGGATGTGAGATCGGTTTGATTTCATATCTTAAAATTCTCAAATTCAAAATTATTTTTAAAATCAAATACTACTTTTCAAATTATTTATTTAAATTAAATTAAAATTCGCCGACAATTTTTGTAGGCGACTCTCTTTTCAAAAATACAACACTCAACCTAAAAATACGCCGACATACTTTCTGGCGACTCCGCTGGGGACAAGTTCCTCTCTCCATTCTAATCAAATAGTTCTGCTTTCAAAAATCGGTAATGTATCCATGTCCCTAATGGATCAAACTACCCTTCTTTCCGTTGGAATACCGTGTTCATTTCTACCTCGAACAAGTATAACCAACATTCTCTCTGATTTAGGAGCCACCGTTTAGACACCCCTAGCATGCAGAGGTTCCGAGATCCTTTTACCTCATTTCCGAGGTGGGGCGGACCCCCAATAGGTGTTAGCTTAGGAGTGATCCTTCGGGTCAAGAAGTCTTGCTTAAGACTCTCTTTCCTTTCCAACTCCGATTCAGATTCCTTACCTTCTCTACACCTTTGAACACTCCGTTCTAAATAAACAAACCCTTTAATAAGTGATTCCTTTTTATAAATACATGAACATGAATGAGTTCGGACTCTTTTCATTTCCTTTCTTTTCGTCCTAAAGAAAAGAAGCATAGCTCGGGACCGACAACCAGAATCTACCCCGCGAAATGGAAGCCCCGAAACCGATTTTCTCCTTCACCAATGGACCGGACCTCGCCGTCTATAAGGATGAGTTGCCCGACAATGGAATCATCCGATTTGGACAAGGATTTGAAAACACGAACGTCAAGGTCACCGACGTCTCCCTTTTCGCACTAATGAGCAAGGTATCTGAAACTGAAGAGCCACTGCTTGAGTTCAACCTTAGGTCAACCCAAGAATTCCTCCTCTCGCAAAGGATCCCGACTAAGAGGAACACCGCCGCCCACAGAGGACCGTTCTTTCTACCCCCACCTGGTCTAGTTGTTTCGCACCTACCCCGACTTTCGCCAAATTTAAGGGGAAAGAAATCCAAGATTATGATGGACCCGTTACCGCGGAGGGTACAGCATCTTCTCGTAAGACCTCTCGTTTTCGAGATCGGGTCCAGGCTCAAGAATTCCGTCACTAACAAAGACCCGCAGAAGAAACGAAATGGAAGGATCGCTAAAGAAGCCGTGGCCGCCGAAATTGCTTTCCTAGAGGAAGTTCCGGAACCGCCGGAATATACACCGCCGCCCGAATACATACCACTCTTGGGAGGAAGCAGGTTTCATCCCCTCTCCGCCGCGAAGATGAAGAAAATATTCGCAAGATTGTCGCCACATTACCACAGACTCGCATATTACAACGATAGCCGCAAGAAAAGAGCTAGAACTACGCCGTTTGCTCGACCGCAAACTTTGGTAGAAAAGTTAGCGAAGAAGGAAAACCGCCCCGTGTCGAAATTCTACGAAGGATAGGGTGGGTGCCGCCAAATCCCGTCTCGGGCCCCGAGTAGAACCCGCCATCATGACGTAAAAGCCAAGTAAAAGGATGAAGGCTAGTCCGCCCGTTGTCGTCTCGGATTACAGATTAGGGAGGATACCACCTTCCAAGCATTTGGCCGACGGACCATCCGGTTCTAGACCTTCCGCCGCCGAAGGATGGTATGGCGTCCCACTACCGGGCAAGCTGAGATCGAAACAAGCAGCTCGAGAAAGAAAGTCTCGCCAGAGACTCGAATCCGAAGAAAGTGCTACCGCGATGAAGGGGACTCGTGAGAAAGGGACCCGGCAGCCTATCGCACGACAACAACGAAGACACACGTAAAGCCCCGCTAGAAGATGCCATGGAAAAGCTGAGAACCGATATCCGACGGTTGGCAAAAGAAAGAGAGGAAAAGTTCGGAGACGAGATTGATTCATCAGAATTTATGAACGACGAATACGCAGAAATCAACATGGTTGAGACACGAGCTTCATCAGCTTCGCAAGGTGCTCCTGCAGCCGCAGAAAGAGAGGAGCCTGAACTGATGAGAAGACGGCTTCAGGAAAAAGACGACACGATCGCTCAAATGGCGAAAAGGATGGAAGAGATGGCCGTAGCTCTGGCCACTTCCGCAGTCAAGTACAACCACAAAGGGAGACACCCCGCGAGGTCATTCACATCGTGGACGGAGGAAAGGAGATTACGTCCGTCAATCGGGATGATCAGCCAAAAGGATACAACACAAAGTATGATTCCCGAAAAGGATATCAAGAACTTGGTAGAACAAGCAGAAGCGAGAGGCCTTAGCACAATCGAAGAGCGGAACATCCATTCGGACGGGTAGACCTTACCCCGAAGAATTCGACGCCGTCCAATACCCGAAAGGCTTCGTACCACCTCCGTTCAAGACCTTCGACGGAACCGGGAACCCCCGACAAGATGTGGCACACTTTCGTGCCGGCTTGTTGCAATGCCGGCGGGAGCGATGCATTACTCTTCCGACAGCTCGTCAGCCAGTCCGTCGAGAATCGCCTTCGACCGGTATGCGTAATTACCAAACGGTTCGGTTAAGACATTCTCAGAGCTAGAGAACCTCTTCATCAAGCGATTCGCCGGAGCTCAACACCACATCACTATAGGTGATTTAGTGGTAGAGAAGCAGAAGCCGAATGAAACTTTGGTGGATTACATACTCCGATGGAGGAACTTAAGCATGAAGTGTGAACCACAACTGCAAGAACAAAGACGCGATCGGCATTTTACTTAAAAGCATCCATGGCCCGATAAGCACTTCTCCTCAAGGGATTCACTATTAAGACTTTCGAGAAGTTGTTAAGCAAGGCCGGAAGCTTGCAAGAGGAGGCAAAGCAATTAAGTTTCACCGATAAAACTGACAAACAGAAGCCCGTAAAGACTTTTGAAAAGAAATCCGGATCGTTGCAAGCTAGCTGACAAAGGCAAGCAACCGATGCAAATACCACCGTAACGGCCGCAACGAACCACAACAGATCACTAAAGAACCCTGCCCAAATATCACTCATCTCCGCAATATGAACAACCACCTCGTCCGCAACGTACATTAAGAGAGCTTTTGAACGGAGAATATCCGTTCAAGAATGAAGCAAGGTCAAAAGTGTTCCGTAGCTCGATGAAGACTCCGGATTTCCAATCGCGTAACCTAAAAGACCGAAGAGGTCAACAAGAAGGGTGATCCCAACTTTGCCCTTACCACCGGATGCTTGGGCACAAAATGAAGATTTCATTACCTTCAAAAGTTGGCTCAATGACAACTCGCGGAAAGGGAATATAACGATCCCGAAGGAGTACATGAAGGAACCCCGTAAAGGAGGTTCCGTCAATGTTATCTCGATCGATCCCATCATTCCGATGGATCCCTATACGACCGACGATGGATGGACTACCGCTTGGACGAGGTCTTCAAAAAGATTTTAGACAAGCATCCGTACCGCTTCGGTACGAGCTTCAATTCGGAGTTTGAAACCCGTTAAGCCGGTACTATCACTCGCGATGAAGAACCACCTCAACAGAGACGATCGAAGAGAAGAAGAAAATTGACAAAGAAGAGAAGACCGAGGCACCTAAGGCTGGACTAGGGGCCGCTTATCCTAGGATAGTTGTTTCCGATTCGGGGAGAAATCCTCGAACCCCCGACTCTGTATGATTATCTACTCACTTCGGTGGGATCATATAATGATAAGGGTGATGGCGTTGGCTACGTTTTGACTGTTTCTAACAATTACGTAACTAACGATAATCCGAATATCGATTTCGATACCAACGACAATTCTCAAATCATACACGATCTCGACAAGCAAAATAACGAAGAAGACATCCATCAAGGAGGCTACGAGAGTTCAACAAGCAACGAATCTATCTCGCGAGTTTCGAGGAGCTCCAACCACGATAGCAGTTAGAGCCTTCGTACTGCGAGCTAATCCGGAAGAGCCCGTCATTCCGATTCAAGAAGAGACACCGGCAAGCTCAACAATAGATTCGCAGGAAATTACGAAGTCAACTTAAGGAGTGGAAAAGTTCTACCTCCGAGAATGGGTCCAAAAGACAAAGGAAAGCGTGTGGTTGTTCGAGAAGAACCAACCCCGCAGAAGAAATACCCATTCGAGAAGAAGCAGAGACACATGAAAACAAAGTGGACTACAACGTGCTAGCCCATCTTAGGAAACTACCGCACCAAACCGAGCATCTACGACGCTCTCATCTTATCAAAGGAGATGAGAGAAGCTCGATCAAGGCCTTACTTGATCCGGAAATTTGCTTAGCTCAAATGGCCGGAGATTCCTTAGATGAGGTTTGCTCGTTAAAGGAACAGACGAGGTGTTACCTTCACAGTACGACGACCTACTACTTGGAACGACAGATCACAACCGACCGTTGTACATTTCGCTTACAATCGGAAAATTTACACTCTCCGGAGTATTGGTGGATCCAGGAGCATCAATCAATATAATGAATCTTCGAACGCTAAGCATACTTGGAAATTGATGCCCGCGAGCTCGAAGCGGACAAAATGTTATTAAGAGGATTCAACCGTAAAGGAGAAAGAGCCCTCGGCTCAATAACACTACCGATGAAGACCGGTGACTTAGCAAAGACAACCGCGAAATTTCACATAATCGATTCGAAACATCGTTCAACGCTCTACCTGGGCCGACCATGGATACATGAAAACAGGATGGTACCATCATCTCTACATCGATGCATCAAGTACTACGATGGAGGGGAACAAGCGCATCAAAGGTGACTTACAACCATTCTCCGTACATGAAATTGGAATCCACGAGGATGCAACTTATTATGCACCACCGAAGAAAACGATCTTCTCCGGAGATACCATAACAAATGAAGCAAAGAAAGTTTGGGACAACGAAGAACTCGAAGTTCTAGTCCAACGAGCCACTCACCACTCCCTTACGGCGAGATGGTGAAGGTTTCTCCACAACTCGCATCCGAGGTCGAGGCCGGGGACGAGGTCGTGGTAGAGACATTAGGACAATTGGACAGAGGAAACCAACCATCAATGTCGATTGGGAAGATAGTTCTGAAGAAGAAAAAGAAATCAAACAAGAAGCAGCGATAATAAGTCAAAAGAAGCCGCAATTCAAAATCCCTCTCGAAGATGAAAGAAACGAAGAATATAAATCGATGTACGAGAAGATTAACCACTATGTACATACTATGACCCTGACCCCGATCCATTCTAATAAGATCGAGGGTATGGAGGTCAAAGAGGTACGTAGCGGTGGTGCAAAACCAATCAAATTCTACCGTGGTGCTTCTTCCTCCAAAACCGAAAATAATGTACAATTTGAAGATGCTACTTCATCGAATTAATGGAATTGCCTTTCGAGTGGTACTCTCCCTGTGTTCAAAATTTAATTCAACGTGGTTTCTTACCTCGACAGTGGACAAAAGGTCAATCACAACGTTTTGAAAATTTATGGAATAACTCCGGTCGTCCACCCAACTCAAAGCATGGTCTCGGATTCGGCACAGTAGGATCAGTTGATGATACTGAATTTTGCTTGGTTATCACCTGCGAATCTAATGAAAACTGCATGGAAACTACGGACGAACTCGAAGATTTACAAATTGGAGACGCTCCACCAGAATTCGAAGAAGAAATCAAATCTACAATAGATGAGTTAACAGAGTTAACTTAGGTACTAGCGAAGAGCCTAGACCTACCTTTGTTAGCTCTTTACTCAATAAAGAAGACTCCGAAGAAATAATCAAGTTATTAATGGAATTCAAAGACTGTTTTGCTTGGAGCTACGATGAGATGCCGTGTTTAGCTCCGAGGTCGCAATCCATAAGCTAGAGTGGACCCTACTTCGTTCCGACCGACAAGGTCCCGGAAGAATGCGTCTAGAAATCGAACAACAAGTCATAACTGAAGTTAAAAAGTTAATAGACGCTAAATTTGTCCGTGAAGAACAATACCCGACTTGGTTAGCCAACGTGGTACCGGCCGTGAAGAAGAATGGTCGGATCGAATTTGTGTGGATTTCGGAGATTTAAACAAGGCATGCCCGAAAGATGAATTTCCTCTACCGATCCCGCAATTAATGATCGACATCGCTTCAACACATGAAATATTTTCGTTCATGGATGGATCTTCGTGATACAACCAAATAAAAATGGCTCCGGAAGATGAAAAGCTTACGAGCATTCGAACGCCGATCGGAGTATATTGCTACACGATGATGCCATTCGGACCGAAGAACGCAGGAGCAACCTACCGAGAGAGCAATGACAAGAATTTTTGATGATCTCATCCACAATCAAGTCGAATGCTACGTGGACGATGTGGTCATCAAAAGCAAAGTAAAGGACAACCACTTGTATGATTCGAGAATTGTTTTCGAACGATTAAGGCAATTTAACCTTAAGATGAATCCCTTAAAATGCGCCTTCGGCGTCACCTCCGGAAATTCTTAGGATTCGTTGTCCGACATCGTGGAATTGAAATCGATCCGGAAAAGATTAAAGCCATCTTAGAAATGCCGCCTCCCAAAACCTTAAAACAACTACGATCTTTTCAAGGGAAGCCGGCATATCTTCGACGCTTTATCTCAAACCCGTCGTGTAGTGTCAGCCTTTCTCGGCACTAGTTAAAAAGGACGCCAAATTTATTCGGGAAGAGAAATGCCGTAGGGCCTTCGAGGACATTAAACAATATCTAATGACACCTCCCGTCCTAGCAGCCCTGAGCCTCGGTGTAGACCGACGATACTTTATACCACGGCTTTAGACGACTCTCTCGGAGCCTCGTTAGCTCTGTGTCAATGATGAGGGTAAAGAAAATGCTCTTTATTACCTAAGCCGTCGTTTATCGCCAACGGAAATAAGGTATCCCGCAATTGAAAAGCATTGTTTGGCCCCGATCTTCGCCGCTCAAAAGCTCGTGCATTACATGCTTTCTCATAAGGTCAACCCGATCTCGAAGTTTAATCCATCGCAATACTCGATGACTCGTCCAACGCTTTCCGGCGGACTTGCCGGATGGTCAATGATATTATTGCAATTCGATATAACTTTCGTGCCTCTCCGTGCCGTAAAAGGACAAGCCTTAGCAGACTTCCTTGCAAAGACACCCTTTGCCGGCAGAATCTCCTCTCAACGACGACTCGCCGGATGAACAAATAATGAATCTAGAAGACCTCGATGATCGACGTTGGGAATTATATTTCGACGGAGCATCTTCAGCCGCACAAAGATGAAGAATCGCAAGTGATAGTGCCCGTAAGGCAGGAATCGGGCTAATCTTTATAACACCGGAGCGGGGATGTTAAGATACTCCTACCACTCGACGAAACCATGTACAAACAACGAAGCGTAATACGAAGCCCTCATAACAGGACCGGAATTAACCATTCAAATGGAGATAACAGACATCAACATCTACGGGGATTCACGATTAATCATTCAACGGATCACGGACAATACAGAATTTTAAAACCAAGACTCGAGCAATACTTCCAAGATGCCATACAAACTGTTGGAACACGATTCCGAATGTGACAATTTACAAAATTCCTCAAAAGAAAACGCTCTAGCGGATGCGCTAGCTCGTCTCGCAAAAGAATTTGCTCTGTTTGCAAGATGAATCGATGGAAGTGTCAGCTCACTGACGTCAGGTCCTATCACAGCTTGACATAGACACGATACACAAATCAGAAAAGGAAAAAGAATCAATTGCAGCGGTAACAGAAAACACGGAAGATTGGCGACAGCCATTGATGGATTACCTGCAAACAGGAAAACTACCAGAGGATAGGTCGTTAGCCCATCAGATCAAGAAAAGAACTCTGTCCTACGCATTAGTAAACAACACATTATACAGAAGGTCTTTCGATCAAATGTGGCTAAGGTGCCTAAGCGGGTCCGAAGCCCGTGAAATTGTTAAAGAAGTGCATTCAGGACTCGTGGCGCTCACCAGTCGGGTCCAAAGATGAAAATGAAAATTAAAAGACTAGGGTACTACCGGCCCTCGATGATGACCGACTGCATGAAAATCGCCAAGAGTCGTCACCAGTGCCAAGTGCACGGAGTGGTTTTACACCAACCTCCAAATGTGCTACATCCGACAATCGCATCGTGGCCATTCGAATGTTGGGGCACGGATATAGTGGGTCCAATAGAACCGCCGTCGTCAAAAGGACATCGCTTCATTCTTGTCTGCTACAGATTACTTTTCCAAGTGGGCAGAGGCGGCTCCACTAAGAGAAGTGAAAGCACATCACGTGCTACAATTTTTCAAGAACCAAGTTGTCTACCGTTTCGGGGTGCCGCGCAGATCATCTCGTATAATGGGTCGGCATTCGAAGCACACAAATCAACAATTTTGTCGGAGACACGGAATCGACCGGCGATACTCAACAATTTACTACCCAAGAGCAAACGGCCTCGCCGAGGCTTTTAATAAAACTCTCGTTCAAATTTTAAAGAAGACTTTAGACGACAATAAGAGAAATTGGCACGAGAAGTTGTTAGAAGCCTTATGGGCCTACCGGACAACCTTCGAACTCCTACGCAAGCTACACCTTACGCTCCGGTGTATGGGTCCGAGGCGAGTGTTACCTTTGGAGGTTCGGCCTCCCTTCACTCGTAATTGCAGCTTGCAAATAAAATCACAACGAAGAGAACGCCAAATTACGACTCGAAGAATTAGAAAGCCCGGAAGGGAAAAGACTTGCAGCAGCAACGTAATTTAGAATTATACCAAGCTAAGATGGTTCAAGCCCATGATAAACCGGTCCGCCCGAGAACCTTCAAAGTTGGTGATTTAGTTCTCGTTCTCAAAGACCTATCCTCGCACACCGCAAGATAGGAGGAAAATTTGAACCCACTTGGGAAGGACCGTTCGTGGTCGAAGCAAGATACTCGGGAGGTTCCTACCAGACTAGTGAATTGCCAAGGAGAACGACATATGCTTCCGATCAATGGACGATACTTGAAAAAGTATTACGCTACCCGATGTTTCGAAGGAATGAACTTTCCATCCCTAGAAACACGGGTGAAGTGATTACTTATGACTGGGTCCGAACCCAAAAATAACAAAAATGTGCTAAAATAAATAAAATCCCGACAATAAAATTTTCCTTGTTTTCTTTTCCAAATCAAAATCTCTTACCTGATCTTATCCTACTTCATTCCTGTTAAGTTTGAAAATATAAAAATAATAATAAAACAAGATGTCTTTAATAAACATTTTCTTGATGTTCTTGTTCTTAGTATGACACCCCGATCCTTTTCCTTGTCTCTTCGCAGGGAAATGTCGAGCGGGCGGTCTGGTCTTGAACTTTAAGAATGGCGTAAGCCTTGCACTCGATGAAAAGAGGGTGAAAGATGGAGCGATAATCGAGATTGACTCAGATTTCGCACCGGCAGGGCCTACGATACGAGGAAAGTGATCGGGTCCCGGCTGACCGAGAAGAACCGCCCGGACATACGAGTGATGAAAGTGGGTGGCCCAAGCCACCAATCCAACAACAAGAAAAGAAAGACAAACATTGAAGAAGATAAGAAAATGAAGTCCGTAGTCGCTACGGCGAGAGGGCGAGCTTGTCGGCCGCCGCGCCCACGAGAGATTCAAGAAGTTCGGAGAGCTACTCTCACAGCAACGCAACGAAGAAATAAGAATCGCCGTATCCGTAAGATGTTGACAAAATTAGCCGCGGATCGGCACGACGAGGCAGCTCGCTAATGTCGCGTGCATACACTTCAAGGACACCGGCTCACCGGGAACCGAAGAAAGGAGGCCAGCTCCTAGGATGACGTAAAGAACCGGAGAAATCACACAAAGACCGGAAGAAAGAAGGCTACTACGCCACCGGATAGAACCACCAGGTGATGCATGACCTTGTTGCGTAAGCAACCCCGGGGATGTCCCGACGGACATCATCCCCGAGGAGCCGAGGTATGCGGGAGAACGTGAAGGGATCGAACCATATATCCCACAATACGTCACCGGGCCTCGCCATCCGCGGATCATTCCGAATACGAGCCGGAGAGAATGCAAAATGTTGAAAAGAAAACCTTCGAATACTTTGAAAGGATTAGAGGCAGAAGAATCAATATATCGGAGGGCCTCGAATTACATACGTACGTATTCTCGTAGTATGAGCAGCAGACAGAATCGTGGATTGCATCCGGGATTTGAAAAGACTGGGCCGAGCAGGCCGCCTAAGGGAAAACACATACTCGTAGCCCCGGAGATGGATGCCGGGGAAAGGAAGAATCACAATACAATGTGGATGTCTATTATAACTTCGTCGAAGACGAGAAGGAAACCCGCCGGGAATACTCCGTCATGGGCAAGTGGACCCGATGCCATTAGTCATCAAGAGAATGGTAAAGAGATTGATAACATGGAGGGTACTGCCAGCAGACCGCATACCCAATACCGCATCATCAATATCTACAAACAGAAGTGACCGTATACCCCCACACATCGATCACCATGATTTTGTCAGCCTTTCGCACGAGCCTCTTTCCCGAGCGAGTGCAACATCATGTTCGGATCCGACCTCCGGATAGCGGGCCCAGGTGAGTTCCGAGGGCCGTTGAAGATACCACTACCGGTAGGTTCCGTCATGATACCGAAGGGTAACGGAGCGGATATCGCCAAGCATTGCATACTGTGAGTACCGAAAAGAGGATCTCGGTTACGTTCGGGAGGATGGACGACGAAAAGATACCTTACCATTTCCAGCCGTACCCGGAGCTAGAGAGCCTCCGGCCTTACGAGCCGTGAGTTACATGGAAAATATCACACCTCCAATGTACATCCATACGGCATCCTCGCCAAGGATGGCTTGGAAGGTGATGTTATTGACCATGTATCTTACTATTCGTACATGGACTTTTGACGGATGCTTCTTTAGATGGATCAACAAAGATCATACACAGATCCGTTTTGAGTCTACATGGATTGTATGAAATATATTCCAGATCAAGATGTATGATGTATCTTCTACATGATTGGAATGAAAGTGACCATGTCACATTTTTGGCCTTCACCTCTTTTGTGCAAATTGATTGGGAAACGCCGTTAAAGTTAAACGAACTTCGAACAAAGAACAAAAAAAAAAAGATAAAAGAAAACTTTCTAAAAAAAAAAATCTAAAAAATGACAAACACCAAATTCACATGAACATTAAATAAACGATAAAATAAAATTTGAATCATTAAAGGATAAACAAAATCAACAAGAATGTTAAATCAAATTCTCAATCAAATTTCGAATCCAATCTCGATCAAACTTCAAATTTCATCTTCCAAATTTCAAATCAAATCTTAAATCAAATTTCAACCGAGTTCAAACTCATCAAGTCAAATTTCAAATTTCAAATTCAAATCTTTCCAAATTTCAAATCTCATCTCTATCAAATCTCAAATTCAATCTTTCCAGATTCCAAATCTCTATCAAAACTCAAATTCAATCTTTCCAAATTTCAAATCTCAGTCAAATTTCAAATCTCAAATTCAATCTTTCCAAATTTCAAATCTCAGTCAAATTTCAAATCTCAAATTCGATCTTTCCAGATCTCACATCAAACATACATCAATTCAAACTTTTGGGTCGAGGATTTTACATCCAAGACTGCACTGCTTTAGGATTCTTTTCCTACTGCACTGAAATACATCAATTCAAACTTTTGGGTCGAGGATTTTACATCCAAGACTGCACTGCTTTAGGATTCTTTTCCTACTGCACTAAAATACATCAAATCAAACTTTTGGGTCGAGGATTTTACATCCGAGACTGCACTGCTTTAGGATTTCTTTTCCTATTGCACTGAAATACATCAAATCAAACTCTTGAGGTTACGGATTTTACATCCAATACCGCATTATTCTGAGGTCTTTCCTCATTGCAATGACTCAATCCAATCGATTCGATCTTCTTTTGGGGTTGAAGATGTTACATCTAAAACTTCAAAATTCCAAATTTCATTACAAATCAAATCCCTTCAAATTAATCTTGACAAACTTCAATCTAAATTGAAACTCCAAATTGAAATTTAAACTCACACATCATAACTCGAACACGAAACAAAACAAAGATTTAAATCGAAATTCTCCCGCATCATGTGATTTGGGATTCACCTCCTTTCCTTTCCCAGCCGAGAGTTCAAGAATCTCCGAGCTTCCGAGATATACTTGACACTCCCCAGCGGAAACCCTTCTACTTCGTCCTAAGTTTGTTACTCGGACATCCGTGTTGGTTTTGTTGATCGCTTCGGTCAACACCAATACGTGCGGTGTGCTCCGTCACTCACCACACCTATTGGGGTCCATTTGTTGACCTCATTTTTGATGAGGTCTTCTCTTCTTCTCTTTAGTACTTAGGATCTAGCCTTAGGCTTTTCCTTCGACTATCTTAGAGGACTAGAATCGGGACCCATCTTTTAGAAATTCAAACCACTTCTTAACTCCCCGCAAACTCCACAAACTCGACTATAGACCCCTAATCACCTAGAGGGTTGAAATCAAATGTGGAAGTTTAAAGGATGAGTTCCTATAGGACTCTTTGGCCTTAGGATCGCCTCTAGGTGGCCTCGGTCCGGTGAAGGGCTGACTTACACATACACTACACCTATGCACTACACTTTCATACACCTCCCAAAAACACACCTATACCCGACTTGACCTCCCGACTCATGTAGGTGATTCACATGGATGGTCCTTGACCCCTAAGCCCTCGCTAAGAGGGTTAGGAACAACATGGTGAATGCCTCAAATGAGTCCCTTCATGGCTCATATGGGCTTGATATGGCTTCATGGCTCAACAAAAATGATTTCATTTCACTTACATCCACTCAATCTTCAATTTTCCAAATTTTCAATTTTTGACCCCCGTGACCCTACACCCACCAACCCTACCAAATGCCCTCGAAACTACCCAAATTTCTCAAAAATTTCCAAATTACCCAAAATTCCTCAAAACCATTCCTAAACATTTCCACATTACTCAAATTGACCATTCCTAGCCAAAAATACCAAAAATTCCAAGAATACCCTCCCAATACCTTCCAAATACCCAAAATACCCCTTTCGACCCAAAAATCCAAAAATTCAGAAAATTCCCATAAAATTCCAGAAAATCCCAAATATTCCCAATTTCATTTTGTTCAACTACACCATGGGCCAATTTTGTCAATTTACCCCACTTTTATCAAAACCCCCAATTTGACCCATTTTAACCCAAAGTAAACCCAATGTCAAACCTAACCTACCCAATTGACCCAAATTCTGATCCAATTCGATTCTAAACTGCAATTCAACATCCCAAACACCAATCTAGACCAAAGCCAAGCTTAATTTGATTGAAATTTGGGTCCAATTTCACTTTTGGCCTTAAAGCCCAATTTGGACCCATGACCCAAACCTAACCCAAACTCACCCAATTCAACTCCAATTAACCCCAAATCTTTTCTAAACCTTCCTTTACATCCCCATAAACAAAACACTAGCATGATTTGCCCAAAATTTAGACCCAAACCCCACTCAAATTCAACCCAAAATCAAAAAGGCCCATTTCGACCTAAACCCAAACCTAGCCCAAATGAGCCCAAACCCCAAAATCAAAACCCAACCAAAGCCAAAACCTCTTTGAAACACTCCCATAAACATTTCCCAACATTAATTTCACATCAACTTCAATTCTAGCCCAACTTTGGCCCATGGTAGCCCATTTTGGTCCACTTTAGCCCACTTACCAATTAAACCCAAATTCAAACCAATTCAAACCCAAATCACTTCAAATTTGTTTCAAACCACTCATGACACATCTCTAAACTAAACCCAACATTTATTTGGCCCAAGCCTTTACCAAAATTTCATCCCAAAATCCATTTTAAAATTCAAAAGCCCACTTTCCTAAACCATTTTAAAAGCCCATCCTAAAGCCCACATTACAATCTCATCTCATCCTCACTTAATTAAAATCATTCCTAAGTCTTAAATCAGCAATCAAATCTTTCTAAACAAAGCCATATGACAAACCATCCAAATTTTACACCAAATTACCAAAAATTCTTAAAACCCATTTTCATGAAATTGACCAAGCTTTCCCCAAGCCAAAGGTGAGCCATGAAGCCATGCATGAGCCACATGGAAGCCATGAGAGCCTCTTTACATGTCACCATACCATATCGGGTAGGAAGGAGGGCCCCTTTCCTTAATCCCTAAAGCTCATTAGCCTTAATCATGATTCACCTAAACCTAAATTTAATCCAAATATATTTGGATGGAGACTTCTCCATGCCAAACCAAACTGATCCCTTTGATCCCCCACAAGCACCCAAAGCCACCTTGAGGGGTGCACCAAGCCCAAATGGGTGAGTTGACCCATTTAGATCCAAAATGGTCTTTCCCCCATTCCATTTCAATCCAAGCTCTTTACACTTGGCATTTGCCAATTGCTTGCACAAACACCCAGCCCTGACCCACCTGACCCTGAGGGTGACCCTTGCCTGCCGGCCAGCCACCCCAGTCGCCGGAAAACTCCATGGCCGAGAGGTCCAAGTCAATCCAAGCTTGGAATTCTCACCTGCTGAGCTGCCCCATGCCCAGTGGCCATTGCAGCTGTTCTTCACTTGCCATGAGCAGCTGATCCCAGCCCCTAACTCCCCCTGGGAGGCCCTCCAACATCTCCTATTTAAACCCCTCACCCTCTCGGCCATGAGAGGAGAGTTGCACAAACCTTGCCAAAACTCCGCCAAAATTGTTCCGGACCCTCCTCATACACAGAGCACTTGATCCCCAGTGAGATCCCCCCGCCATTTCCTCTCGCGAGCTCAATTTCGAGTCGAAATCCAAGCCCAAAACCAGGACACTCCCCACAGTGGACCAATCCCCAAATCGATTGATCCTACACCTTCACCGCACCAAGGGAAGGTGTCCACCAGCAAAAGCCCCATCTCCGTGCCACCCAGCTTGCTCCGTACTCCAAGCTTTGTGATCGACTCGTGGTCGAAGTTCAACCTAGACAATTCACTGCACCGTGAGACTTCATCCCTAGCCTCCCGCAGCTCCAACGAACGTGCCAAGCATCTCCGATCGAGGCTTCACCTCTCGTAGCTAAGGTATGAATTAATTCTTCATCCCGAGCTTCTGGAGATTCTCCATTTCAAATGCCTTAATTGCAATGCATGTTTACCGTATGGATGTGTTCGTCTCTTCAAGACGAATCCATAGAGCATAAGAACATAAAAATCCATTGAGTGTCGAGTGAGATCTTAAGGATTTAGTGTGGACGGCTCTCGAGCGAGGACACTCGGGGACGATGAACGGATGCCGTCCATTTAATACACGCGCGGACGGACGGCTCAGATGGCGTCGGACCAAGAGACGGTACGAGAACCGCGGGGCCCGGGCTGCTGACTCAGATGGCGGCGTCGAATGGGAGCGCGCCACGCGGCATTTCGGAGCTGCCGAGGTTGACGCGGCGCCGCGTGGATAAATAGAAAAATAGGGTATTTTCTATTTATTTAATTCCCGTAACTTTGAAAATTCATATCTTTGTGTAGGAAAATCATAAAAATAAAATAAAAATACCCTCTTGCTCGGTGAACGTGAGGAGAATAATGTGGAAAAGAAATCATTTAATTTCATCAAGTATTTTATTTTTAATTAATTATTTACTCCCTGCATTGTTTTAATTCTCCATGCATGTATACAATTCACCATGGCATGAGACCATGAGGCTTAAGCCTCCGAACTCGGGAACATTCCCCGAATTTTCCAAGGTCGGAGGCCATCTCTGTGAAAAGTTATTGATTTTTCAAATGCATGTTGCTTGTTTTAAGTATTTTAATTTCAAAAATTAGCATGTTGTGAAATAAATTCTAGGAAAATTTGGTGATGTTCCACATGACCAGAGGACCCTAGGAAAAATAGGATTTGAGTTAATTCACTTAGATTAACCCTAATTGGCTTAAACACCTAAAATAGGTTTCTAATTAATTAGAGTTAACCATAGGTCAAATTGACTTGAAATCAATTCTCCATTGACCTTTAGGATCAGAGGAACCCACCATAAAAATTTGAGGTCAATTGGACTTGGTTAGCCCCACTAATTGGGTTGATTAAGCCACTTAGCCATTTTAAACTTTAAAAATTCATAACTTTCAAAATATCTTGCAAAAATTCACCAAATTGGTTTTGGAGTCTCTCTGATATCAGGGGAGTTCAGGAAAATTAAAATTTCAATTTTCTAAAAAAGTTGATTTTTAATATTATTTTAATATTTTTAATAATTAAAAAATAATAAAAATCACAAAAATAATAAAATTCACCAAAATGTCATATTTTGAATTTTAATCACTTAGGAACAAGTCCCATATTTTTCCTAGGTCTATTTAGTGAGATATTAATTTTTAAAGCCTTAGGGTAATTTTAAAATAAAAAAATGTATTTTCTAGCATTTTCACCAAAATAATTATAATAAATCAAAGAAAAATCAGAAAATTGCAAAGTTTGGTTCTCTAGAATCCTTGACATCAGAGGGAATTTTAAAAATTATAAAATTTATTTTTCAACATTTATTTTATTTTTAAATTAATTAATACTCCAGAACTTAAAATAATTCTAATAAATAAAATATAATTCAAAAAATTACAAAATTTGGTCCAAGTGGTCCTCTGGTCATTAGGAATGTCCCCTAATTTTCTTAAGGACAGAAACTTTCCCTTGGTCATGTTATTGAATTTTCCTTGAAAATCTCTATTTTCTACTAAAAATAATTATATAAATAAATTAAATGCAGAAAAATCACATTTTCTCCTCTCATGTCTTTATTGACATATGAGTGAAGTCTCATAAAAATTTCAAGTTCATTTGAGTTCAACTTAGTGAGTTATGAAATTATTAGGCTTAAAGGGCAAAATGGTAATTAAAATTTTAACCCTTAATTAAAATTTTAGGTCTCATAAAAATTAACAAGTAAAATATTTGATCCTAATCTGATTTGGATGATTGAAATTTAAATAATTAAAGGGTAGAAACCCATTAAGCAATTTAAAATGATTAAACCTTAATTAAATAACTAATTGAATTTGGAAGAATAATAAAATTTGGAATTATTAAAATAGGGATATTATTAGGAAGAGACTTATTCTTTAATTTAAAAATCCCTAAATTAATCATCTCTTAATTAAAATGATAACTCAAATTTAAAATATTAAAAGACTTAATCATTAAATTAAATTAAATCATTAAACTCTTTCAAAAAAATCTCAATTAAATTAAATTAAATCAAGATTAAAAGTCGCATTAAATTAAATTAAAATTAAGTTAAATCAAATAAACAAATTAAATTAAATTAAATCAAATCAAATTAAATTAAATTAAATTAAATTAAATTAAATTAAAATTAAATTAAATTAAATTAAATTAAATTAAATTAAATTAAATTAAATTAAATTAAATTAAATTAAATTAAATTAAATTAAATTAAATTAAATTAAAAATTAAATTAAATTAAATTAAAATTAAATTAAATTAAATTAAGAAATTAAATCAAATAAATTAAATTAAATTAAGAAATTAAATCAAATAAATTAAATTGAATTAAATTAAATCAAATCAAATTAAATTAAATAAATTAAAATAAATTAAATTAAAATAAATTAAGTTAAATTAAATAACATCACTTAAGACATAAAATCTAAGATAACTTGAACACTATTCCAAACTTAAATCATTAATTTGAACTTAAATTTGAATCACAAATCATTAAATATCGTTTTGCCCTTAGGAGCCTTAGTTATCATAACTCCTAAATAGAACATCAAATGAAGTGACACTTCACTTATAAGGATATTCAAACATCCTAGTTCACCGAGCAAGTTAACAAAACTTGAAAACCTCTGGACGGTTGATTCATTTACACAATTAAATTCATTTGGACTTAAAACAATCCTAGAAATATCGAAAAGATGTTTAAGATTCTTCTTAAGCACTTCCTCAATATGATAGGATATTTACAAGAACAATCGAACTTAATTGTTCTTCGATGAAGAAAATCGTCTTCAAACCAAAAACACAAAGAACCTAGACGTCATAGGAAACGACTAAGCTATAGGATTAGGAACTTGGTAGAAAACCATAAACCCTTTCCCTTAGCCTTTACCTAAGATCTTACTTAAATATTCTAATCGTATTTTAAGTGCGACTTGGAATGACGGGAAGATTCTCCAGTACGCTTTTACTTTATTGCAATTTACTTTATTGCAATTTACTTACATGCACCGTACTTTACTTTTCTTGCATGATAAACAACAGATTGCATGAAAACCGACACCTTTAGGACGTAAAACCAAAACCGAAACCCATAACTAAATTAAAAGACATTACAAGATAAAATTCACCTCCACAACATTTCAAAATATAAGACAACTCAAAATTTAATCACAAACAGAACACAAAACTGCAACTACAACTAAATTAAAACGTCTCATTGAATGATCGGGAATACCTCGGATGATGTAACCCACGTGTTGCTAACGGGATTTCCCACGGTCTAAATGAAAGTGCGGAACTCATTTAGTTGAGTTTAGCAAATTCATCTGGACTAAGTGAATTCGATGAAAATAACGGTGCGGGATGACGGAACCGCGGGATCTTAATCGGTTCCGTTTAATCAACTTTAAGATCCGTTTTAATTAAAACATAAAAAATACTTGGAAATTAAGACTTCTCTAAACCGTAACACTTCTCTCACCTCCCGATTTATGATTTCTAAAACTAAACCTCTCGCAACAACAAGGAGCTCGGAGCATGGTGGGCAGCACGGCCATCGTCATCAGCAAAACCTGAGTCTACTTCAGCAAAACTTTCTTAGAATAAAATAACCAAGCCATAGGATTTCGAGGTAGTTTGCCTAGTGCAACATAAATCCTCAACTTTTCGTTAGGCATTTGCATAATTATGTTATGCAAATTAAGCCCTAACCGGTCTTAGGATTCCGAGGTAGTCGTCCGATACGACATAAACCCTCATATCTTCTGTAGCTATTTGTATGATTCTATCATATAAATATAAGCCCTAATTAACTAAAATTGGCAAGATTAAAACAGTAAATAAACATTAGGACTTTCCTAAATTCAAGCCAAACAATAGGATAATCGGGAGATTACCGAAGTTCGCTTCGAATCCGTGATCTCTCCTACTTTTCTTCCTTTGAATTCCCAAAATAAAAATGTTCCAAATTTGATCCATTCCCTATCGAAATTCCAAAATTCAACCCCTCGAAAACTTAAACTTTGAAATTCTTGAGAGCGAATTATTGATTATCATCGAGAGTTTTCTTAGGTGATTCCCGTCACTTAAGATGTAATTAACTATAGTGGGCTCGCCCTTATAGGGAACTTTAAGAACCTGGTAATATAAACCCCGTTTAATAGTTTCATATTAAGCTGTGGAATTTGTCGGCTTATAAAATTGGTTCGCAGACCAAACGGATATCACAAACCTTTCTAGTTTATTTAATCGAGCCCCATTATCAAGCGAAGTGTGTCTATTCTTCGGGATAGATACACGGCTTGTGGTGCGGCGCTCGTTTATATAAACTATTCGGGATGTGAGATCGGTTTGATTTCATATCTTAAAATTCTCAAATTCAAAATTATTTTTAAAATCAAATACTACTTTTCAAATTATTTATTTAAATTAAATTAAAATTCGCCGACAATTTTTGTAGGCGACTCTCTTTTCAAAAATACAACACTTAACCTAAAAAAAAATATGCCGACATACTTCTGGCGACTCACTGTGGGACAAGTTCCTCTCTCCATTCTAATCAAATAGTTCCGCTTTCAAAAATCGGTAATGTATCCATGTCCCTAATGGATCAAACTACCCTTCTTTCCGTTGGAATACCGTGTTCATTTCTACCTTGAACAAGTATAACCAACATTCTCTCGGATTTAGGAGCCACTGTTTAGACACCCCTAGACAGAGAGGTTCCGAGATCCTTTTACCTCATTTCTGAGGTGGGGTGGACCCCCAATAGGTGTTAGTATAGGAGTGATCCTTCGGGTCAAGAAGTCTTGCTTAAGACTCTCTTTTCCCTTCCAACTCCGATTCAGATTCCTTACCTTCTCTACACCTTTCGAACACTCCGTTCTAAATAAACAAACCCTTTAATAAGTGATTCCTTTTTATAAATACATGAACATGAATGAGTTCGGACTCTTTTCATTTCCTTTCTTTTCGTCCTAAAGAAAAGAAGCATAGCTTGGGACTGACAACCAGAATCTACCCTGCAGAAATGGAAGCCCCGAAACTGATTTTCTCCTTCACCAATGGACTGGACCTCGCTGTCTATAAGGATGAGTTGCCCGACAATGGAATCATCCGATTTGGACAAGGATTTGAAAACACGAACGTCAAGGTCACCGACGTCTCCTTTTTCGCACTAATGAGCAAGGTATCCGAAACCGAAGAGCCACCGCTCGAGTTCAACCTTAGGTCAACCCAAGAATTCCCTCCTCTCGCAAAGGATCCCGACTAAGAGGAACACCGCCGCCCACGGAGGACCGTTCTTTCTACCCCCACTCGGTCTAGTTGCTTCGCACCTACCCCGACTTTTGCCAAATTTAAGGGGAAAGAAATCCAAGATTATGATGGACCCGTTACCGTGGAGGGTACGGCATCTTCCCGTAAGACCTCTCGTTTTCGAGATCGGGTCCGGCTCAAGAATTCCGTCACTAACAAAGACCCGCAGAAGAAACGAAATAGAAGGATCGCTAAAGAAGCCGTGGTCGCTGAAATTGCTTTCCTAGAGGAAGTTCCAGAACCGCCGTAATATACACCGCCGCCTGAATACATACCACTCTTGGGAGGAAGCAGGTTTCATCCCCTCTCCGCCGCGAAGATGAAGAAAATATTCGCAAGATTGCTCGCCACATTACCACGACCCGCATATTACAACGATAGCCGCAAGAAAAGAGCTAGAACTACGCCGTTTGCTCGACTGCAAACTTTGGTAGAAAAGTTAGCAAAGAAGAAAAACTGCCCCGTGTCAGAAATTCTACGAAGGATAGGGTGGGTGCCAGTCAAATCCCGTCTCGGCCCCGAGTAGAACCCGCCATCATGACGGAAAAGCCAAGTAAAAGGATGAAGGCTAGTCCGCCCGTTGTCGTCTCGGGATTACAGATTAGGGAGGATACCACCTTCCAAGCATTTGGCCGACGCACCATCCGGTCCTAGACCTTCCGCCGCCGAAGGATGGTATGGCGTCCCACTCATCGGGCGAATCGAGATCGAAACGACGAGCCCGAGAAAGAAAGTCTCGCCGGGAGACTTGAATGCGAAGAAAGTGCTATCGCGATGAAGGGGACTCGTGAGAAAGGGACCCGGCAGCTATCGCACGACAACAACGAAGACACACGAAAGCCCCGCTAGAAGATGCCATGGAAAAGTCGAGAACCGATATCCGACGGTTGGCAAAAGAAAGAGAGGAAAAGTTCGGAGACGAGATTGATTCATCGGAATTTATGAACGACGAATACGCGGAAATCAACATGGTTGAGACACGAGCTTCATCGCCTCGCAAGGTGCTCCCGCAACTCGCGAAAGAGAGGAGCCTGAACCGATGAGAAGACGGCTTCGGGAAAAGACGACACGATCGCTCAAATGGCGAAAAGGATGGAAGAGATGGCCGTAGCTCCGGCCACTCTCCGCAGTCAAGTACAACCACAAAGGGAGACACCCCTGCAGGTCATTCACATCGTGGACGGAGGAAAGGAGATTACGTCCGTCAATCGGGATGATCAGCCGAAAAAGGATACAACACAAAGTATGATTCCCGAAAAGGATATCAAGAACTTGGTAGAACAGCGAGTGCGAGAGGCCTTAGCACAATCGAAGAGCGGAACATCCATTCGGACGGGTAGACCTTACCCCGAAGAATTCGACGCCGTCCAATACCCGAAAGGCTTCGTACCACCTCTCGTTCAGGACCTTCGACGGAACCGGAACCCCCGACAAGCATGTGGCACACTTTCGTGCCGGTTGTTGCAATGCCGGCGGGAGCGATGCATTACTCTTCCGACGGCTCGTCGCAGTCCGTCAGGAATCGCCTTCGACCGGTATGCGGATTACCAAACGGTTCGGTTAAGACATTCTCGAGCTAGAGAACCTCTTCATCAAGCGATTCGCCGGAGCTCGACACCACATCACTATAGGTGATTTAGTGGTAGAAAAGCGTAAGCCGAATGAAACTTTGGTGGATTACATACTCCGATGGAGGAACTTAAGTATGAAGTGTGAACCACAACCGCAAGAACAAAGACGCGATCGGCATTTTACTTAAAAGCATCCATGGCCCGATAAAGCACTTCTCCTCAAGGGATTCACTATTAAGACTTTCGAGAAGTTGTTAAGCAAGGCCGGAAGCTTGCAAGAGGAGGCAAAGCAATTAAGTTTCACCGATAAAACGGACAAACGAAGCCTCGTAAAGACTTTTGAAAAGAAATCCGGATCGTTGCAGCGAGTTGACAAAGGCAAGCAACCGATGCAAATACCACCGTAACGGCCGCAAGCAACCACAACAGAATTACCAGCAACCCCGGCCCAGCATATCGCTCATCTCCGCAATATGAACAACCACCTCGTCCGCAACGTACATTAAGAGAGCTTTGAACGCAGAATATCCGTTCAAGAATGAAGCGAATGCCAAAAGTGTTCCGTAGCCTGATGAAGACTCCGGATTTCCAATGCCGTAACCTAAAAGACCGGAAGAGGTCAACAAGAAGGGTGATCCCAACTTTCGCCCTTACCACCGGATGCTTGGGCACAAAATAGAAGATTGCATTACCTTCAAAAGTTGGCTCAATGACAACTCCGCGGAAAGGGAATATAACGATCCCGAAGGAGTACATGAAGGAACCCCGTAAAGGAGGTTCCGTCAATGTTATCTCGACCGATCCCATCATTCCGATAGATCCCTATACGACCGACGATGGATGGACTACCGCTCGGACGAGGTCTTCAAAAAGATTTTAGACAAGCATCCGTACCGCTTCGGTACGAGCTTCAATTCGTAGTTTGAAACCCGTTAGCCGTACTATCACTCGCGATAGAAGAACCACCTCAACAGGAGACGATCGAAGAGAAGAAGAAAATTGACAAAGAAGAGAAGACCGAGGCACCTAAGGCTGGACCAGGGGCCGCTTATCCTAGGATAGTTGTTTCCGATTCGGGGAGAAATCCCTCGAACCCCCGACTCCGTATGATTATCTACTCACTTCGGTGGGATCATATAATGATAAGGGTGATGGCGTTGGCTACGTTTTGATCGTTTCTAACAATTACGTAACTAACGATAATCCGAATATCGATTTCGATACCAACGACAATTCTCAAATCATACACGATCTCGACAAGCAAAATAACGAAGAAGACATCCATCAAGGAGGCTACGAGAGTTCAACAAGCAACGAATCTATCTCGCGAGTTTCGAGGAGCTCCAGATCACGATAGAGTTAGAGCCTTCGTACTCGAAGCTAATCCGGAAGAGCTCGTCATTCCGATTCAAGAAGAGACACCGGCAAGCTCAACAATAGATTCGGAGGAAATTACGAAGTCAACTTAAGGAGTGGAAAAGTTCTACCTCCGAGAATGGGTCCAAAAGACAAAGGAAAGCGGTGGTTGTTCGGGAAGAACCAACCCTGCAGAAGAAATACCCATTCGAGAAGAAGCGAGACACATGAAAACAAAGTGGACTACAACGTGCTAGCCCATCTTAGGAAACTACCACACAAACCGAGCATCTACGACGCTCTCATCTTATCAAAGGAGATGAGAGAAGCTCGATCAAGGCCTTACTCGATCCGGAAATTTGCTTAGCTCAAATGGCCGGAGATTCCTTAGATGAGGTTTGCTTCGTTAAAGGAACAGCCGAGGTGTTACCTTCACGTGACGACGACCTACTACTTGGGAATGCACAGATCACAACCGACCGTTGTACATTTCGCTTACAATCGGAAAATTTACACTCTCCGCAGTATTGGTGGATCCAGGAGCATCAATCAATATAATGAATCTTCGAACGCTAAGCATACTTGGAAATTGATGCCCGCGAGCTCGAAGCGGACAAAATGTTATTAAGAGGATTCAACCGTGAAAGGAGAAAGAGCCCTCGGCTCAATAACACTATCGATGAAGACCGGTGACTTAGCAAAGACAACCGCGAAATTTCACATAATTGATTCGAAACATCGTTCAACGCTCTACTCGGGCCGACCATGGATACATGAAAACAGGATGGTACCATCATCTCTACATCGTTGCATCAAGTACTACGATGGAGGGGAACGAGTGCATCAAAGGTGACTTACAACCATTCTCCGTACATGAAATTGGAATCCACGAGGATGCAGACTTATTATGCACCACCGAAGAAAACGATCTTCTCCGGAGATACCATAACAAATGAAGCAAAGAAAGTTTGGGACAACGAAGAACCCGAAGTTCTAGTCCAACGAGCCACTCACCACTCCCTTACGGCGAGATGGTGAAGGTTTCTCCACAACTCGCATCCGAGGTCGAGGCCGGGGACGAGGTCGTGGTAGAGACATTAGGACAATTGGACGGAGGAAACCAACCATCAATGTTGATTGGGAAGATAGTTCCGAAGAAGAAAAAGAAATCAAACAAGAAGCGACGATAATAAGTCAAAAGAAGCCGCAATTCAAAATCCCTCTCGAAGATGAAAGAAACGAAGAATATAAATCGATGTACGAGAAGATTAACCACTATGTACATACTATGACCCTGACCCCGATCCATTCTAATAAGATCGAGGGTATGGAGGTCAAAGAGGTACGTAGCGGTGGTGCAAAACCAATCAAATTCTACCGTGGTGCTTCTTCCTCCAAAACCGAAAATAATGTACAATTTGAAGATGCTACTTCATCGAATTAATGGAATTGCCTTTCGAGTGGTACTCTCCCCGTGTTCAAAATTTAATTCAACGTGGTTTCTTACCTCGACGATTGGACAAAAGGTCAATCACAACGTTTTGAAAATTTATGGAATAACTCCGTCGTCCACCCAACTCAAAGCATGGTCTCGGATTCGGCACGGTAGGATCAGCTGATGATACCGAATTTTGCTTGGTTATCACCTGCGAATCTAATGAAAACCGCATGGAAACTACGGAAGAACTCGAAGATTTGCAAATCGGAGACGCTCCACCGAATTCGAAGAAGAAATCAAATCTACAATAGATGAGTTAATAGAAGTTAACTTAGGTACTAGCGAAGAGCTCTGACCTACCTTTGTTAGCTCTTTACTCAATAAAGAAGACTCCAAAGAAATAATCAAGTTATTAATGGAATTCAAAGACTCGTTTTGCTTGGAGCTACGATGAGATGCCGTGTTTAGCTCCGCAGGTCGCAATCCATAAGCTAGGAGTGGACCCTACTTCGTTCCAGTCGACAAGGTCCCGTAAGAATGCGTATAGAAATCGAACAACAAGTCATAGCTGAAGTTAAAAAGTTAATAGACGCTAAATTTGTCCGTGAAGAACAATACCCGACTTGGTTAGCCAACGTGGTACCGATCGGAAGAAGAATGGTCGATCGAATTTGTGTGGATTTCGGAGATTTAAACAAGGCATGCCCGAAAGATGAATTTCCTCTACCGATCCCAGAATTAATGATCGACATCGCTTCAACACATGAAATATTTTCGTTCATGGATGGATCTTCAGGATACAACCAAATAAAAATGGCTCCAGAAGATGAAAAGCTTACAGCATTCAGAACGCCGATCGGAGTATATTGCTACACAGTGATGCCATTCGGATCGAAGAACGCAGGAGCAACCTACCAAAGAGCAATGACAAGAATTTTTGATGATCTCATCCACAATCAAGTCGAATGCTACGTGGACGATGTGGTCATCAAAAGCAAAGTAAAGGACAACCACTTGTATGATTTGAGAATTGTTTTCGAACGATTAAGGCAATTTAACCTTAAGATGAATCCCTTAAAATGCGCCTTCGGCGTCACCTCCGGAAATTCTTAGGAT
Organism: Papilionanthe hookeriana x Papilionanthe teres; assembly: GCA_022702705.1. Lineage (NCBI taxonomy): Eukaryota > Viridiplantae > Streptophyta > Magnoliopsida > Asparagales > Orchidaceae > Papilionanthe > Papilionanthe hookeriana x Papilionanthe teres. The sequence goes on from JAKZJZ010000514.1 coordinate 33,226, forward strand.
TCGTTGTCCGACATCGTGGAATTGAAATCGATCCGGAAAAGATTAAAGCCATCTTAGAAATGCCGCCTCCCAAAACCTTAAAACAACTACGATCTTTTCAAGGGAAGCCGGCATATCTTCGACGCTTTATCTCAAACCCGTCGAGTAGGTGTCAGCCTTTCTCGGCACTAGTTAAAAAGGACGCCAAATTTATTCGGGAAGAGAAATGCCGTAGGGCCTTCGAGGACATTAAACAATATCTAATGACACCTCCTCGTCCTAGCAGCCCCGGGCCTCGGGTAGACCGCCGATACTTTATACCACGGCTTTAGACGACTCTCTCGAGCCCCGTTAGCCTGTGTCAATGATGAGGGTAAAGAAAATGCTCTTTATTACCTAAGCCGTCGTTTATCGCCAACGGAAATAAGGTATCCCGCAATTGAAAAGCATTGTTTGGCCTCGATCTTCGCCGCTCAAAAGCTCGGGCATTACATGCTTTCTCATAAGGTCAACCCGATCTCGAAGTTTAATCCATCGCAATACTCGATGACTCGTCCAACGCTTTCCGACGGACTTGCCGGATGGTCGATGATATTATCGCAATTCGATATAACTTTCGTGCCTCTCCGTGCCGTAAAAGGACAAGCCTTAGCAGACTTCCTTGCAGCACACCCTTTGCCGGCAGAATCTCCTCTCAATGACGACTTGCCAGATGAACAAATAATGAATCTAGAAGACCTTGATGATCGACGTTGGGAATTATATTTCGACGGAGCATCTTCAGCGCACAAAGATGAAGAATCGCAAGTGATAGTGCCCGGTAAGGCAGGAATCGGGCTAATCTTTATAACACCGGAGCGGGGGATGTTAAGATACTCCTACCACTCGACGTAACCATGTACAAACAACGAAGCGGAATACGAAGCCCTCATAACGGATCTGGAATTAACCATTCAAATGGAGATAACGGACATCAACATCTACGGGGATTCACAGTTAATCATTCAACGGATCGCCGGACAAGTACAGAATTTTAAAACCAAGACTCGAGCAATACTTCCAAGTATGCCATACAAATTGTTGGAACGATTCCGAATGTGACAATTTACAAAATTCCCTGAAAGAAAACGCTCTCAGCGGATGCGCTAGCTCGTCTCGCAAAAGAATTTGCCTGTTTGCAAGATGAATCAGTGGAAGTGTCAGTTCACGGACGTCAGGTCCTATCACAGCTTGACATAGACACGATACACAAATCAGAAAAGGAAAAAGAATCAATTGCAGCGGTAACAGAAAACACGGAAGATTGGCGACAGCCATTGATGGATTACCTACAAACAGGAAAACTACCAGAGGATAGGTCGTTAGCCCATCAGATCAAGAAAAGAACTCTGTCCTACGCATTAGTAAACAACACATTATACAGAAGGTCTTTTGATCAAATGTGGCTAAGGTGCCTAAGCGGGTCCGAAGCCCGTGAAATTGTTAAAGAAGTGCATTCGGGACTCGTGGCGCTCACTCGGCCGGGTCCAAAGATGAAAATGAAAATTAAAAGACTAGGGTACTACCGGCCCTCGATGATGACCGACCGCATGAAAATCGCCAAGAGCCGTCACCGGTGCCAAGTGCACGGAGTGGTTTTACACCAACCTCCAAATGTGCTACATCCGACAATCGCATCGTGGCCATTCGAATGTTGGGGCACGGATATAGTGGGTCCAATAGAACCGCCGTCGTCAAAAGGACATCGCTTCATTCTTGCGCTGCAGATTACTTTTCCAAGTGGGCAGAGGCGGCTCCACTCAAGAGAAGTGAAAGCACATCACGTGCTACAATTTTTCAAGAACCAAGTTGTCTACCGTTTCGGGGTGCCGCGCAGGATCATCTCGTATAATGGGTCAGCATTCGAAGCACACAAATCAACAATTTTGTCGGAGACACGGAATCGACCGGCGATACTCAACAATTTACTACCCAAGAGCAAACGGCCTCGCCGAGGCTTTTAATAAAACTCTCGTTCAAATTTTAAAGAAGACTTTAGACGACAATAAGAGAAATTGGCACGAGAAGTTGTTAGAAGCCTTATGGCCTACCGACAACCTTCGAACTCCTACGCAAGCTACACCTTACGCTCCGGTGTATGGGTCCGAGGCGAGTGTTACCTTTAGAGGTTCAGCCTCCCTTCACTCGGAATTGCAGCTTGCAAATAAAATCACAATGGAAGAGAACGCCAAATTACGACTCGAAGAATTAGAAAGCCCGGAAGGGAAAAGACTTAGCAACGCAACATGAATTTAGAATTATACCAAGCTAAGATGGTTCAAGCCCATGATAAACCGGTCCGCCCGAGAACCTTCAAAGTTGGTGATTTAGTTCTCGTTCTCAAAAGACCTATCCTCGCACACCGCAAGATAGGAGGAAAATTTGAACCCACTCGGGAAGGACCGTTTCGTGGTCGAAGCAGAGATACTCGGGAGGTTCCTACCGCCTAGTGAATTGCGCAAGGAGAACGACATATGCTTCCGATCAATGGACGATACTTGAAAAAGTATTACGCTACCCGATGTTTCGAAGGAATGAACTTTCCATCCCTAGAAACACGGGTGAAGTGATTACTTATGATCGGGTCCGAACCCAAAAATAACAAAAATGTGCTAAAATAAATAAAATCCCGACAATAAAATTTTCCTTGTTTTCTTTTCCAAATCAAAATCTCTTACCCGATCTTATCCTACTTCATTCCTCGTTAAGTTTGAAAATATAAAAATAATAATAAAACAAGATGTCTTTAATAAACATTTTCTTGATGTTCTTGTTCTTAGTACGGCCCCCGATCCTTTTCCTTGTCTCTTCGCAGGGAAATGTCGAGCGGGCGGTTGGTCTTGAACTTTAAGAATGGCGTAAGCCTTGCACTCGATGAAAAGAGGGTGAAAGATGGAGCGATAATCGAGATCGACTCGGATTTCGCACCGAGCAGGCCTACAAGACGAGGAAAGTGACCGGGTCCCGGTTGACCGAGAAGAACCGCCTGGACATACAAGGATGAAAGTGGGTGGCCCAAGCCACCAATCCAAAGAACAAGAAAAGAAAGACAAACATTGAAGAAGATAAGAAAATGAAGTCCGTAGTCGCTACGCGCAGAGGGCAGGCTTGTCAGCGCGCGCCCACAGAGATTCAAGAAGTTCGGAGAGCTACTCTCACAGCAACGCAACGAAGAAATAAGAATCGCCGTATCCGTAAGATGTTGACAAAATTAGCTGCGGATCAGCACGACGAGGCAGCTGCTAATGTCGCGTGCATACACTTCAAGGACACCGGCTCACCGAGAACCGTAAGAAAGGAGGCCAGCTCCTAGGATGACGAAAGAACCGGAGAAATCACACAAAGACGCGAAGAAAGAAGGCTACTACGCCACCGGATAGAACCACCGGTGATGCATGACCTTGTTGCGAAGCAACCCCGGGGATGTCCCGACGACATCATCCCCGAGGAGCCGAGGTATGCGGGAGAACGTGAAGGGATCGAACCATATATCCCACAATACGTCACTGTGCCTCGCCATCTGCAGATCATTCCGGAATACGAGCCTGAGAGAATGCAAAAATGTTGAAAAGAAAACCTTTGAATACTTTGAAAGGATTAGAGGCGAAGAATCAATATACCGGAGGGCCTCGAATTACATACGTACGTATTCTCGCAGTATGAGCAAGCAAGCAAATCGTGGATTGCATCCGGATTTGAAAAGACCGGGCCGAGCAGTGCCGCCTAAGGGAAAACACATACTCGTAGCCCCGGAGATGGATGACAGTGGAAAGGAAGAATCACAATACAATGTGGATGCCGTTACAACTTCGCCGAAGACGGGAAGGGAAACCCGCCGGAATACTCCGTCATGGGCAAGTGGACCCGATGCCATTAGTCATCAAGAGAATGGTAAAGAGATTGATAACATGGAGGGTACTGCCACAGACCGCATACCCAATAGCCGCATCATCAATATCTACAAACAGAGTGACCGTATACCCCCACACATCGATCACCATGATTTTGTCGGCCTTTCTGCACAGCCTCTTTCCCGAGCGAGTGCAACATCATGTTCGGATCCGACCTCCGGATAGCGGGCCCGTGTGAGTTCCGAGGGCCGGTGAAGATACCACTACCGGTAGGTTCCGTCATGATACCGAAGGGTAACGGAGCGGATATCGCCAAGCATTGCATACCAGAGTACCAAGAAGAGGATCTCAGTTACGTTCAGGAGGATGGACGACAGAAAGATACCTTACCATTTCCAGCCAGACCCGGAGCTAGAGAGCCTCCGGCCTTACGAGCTGTGAGTTACATGGAAAATATCACACCTCCAATGTACATCCATACGGCATCCTTGCCAAGGATGGCTTGGAAGGTGATGTTATCGACCATGTATCTTACTATTCGTACATGGACTTTTGACGGATGCTTCTTTAGATGGATCAACAAAGATCATACACAGATCCGTTTTGAGTCTACATGGATTGTATGAAATATATTCCGTATCAAGATGTATGATGTATCTTCTACATGATTGGAATGAAAGTGACCATGTCACATTTTTGGCCTTCACCTCTTTTGTGCAAATTGATTGGGAAACGCCGTTAAAGTTAAACGAACTTCGAACAAAGAACAAAAAAAAAAAAGATAAAAGAAAACTTTCTAAAAAAAAAAAAATCTAAAAAATGACAAACACCAAATTCACATGAACATTAAATAAACGATAAAATAAAATTTGAATCATTAAAGGATAAACAAAATCAACAAGAATGTTAAATCAAATTCTCAATCAAATTTCGAATCCAATCTCGATCAAACTTCAAATTTCATCTTCCAAATTTCAAATCAAATCTTAAATCAAATTTCAACCGAGTTCAAACTCATCAAGTCAAATTTCAAATTTCAAATTCAAATCTTTCCAAATTTCAAATCTCATCTCTATCAAATCTCAAATTCAATCTTTCCAGATTCCAAATCTCTATCAAAACTCAAATTCAATCTTTCCAAATTTCAAATCTCAGTCAAATTTCAAATCTCAAATTCAATCTTTCCAAATTTCAAATCTCTATCAAATTTCAAATCTCAAATTCGATCTTTCCGGATCTCACATCAAACATACATCAATTCAAACTTTTGGGTCGAGGATTTTACATCCAAGATCGCACTCGCTTTAGGATTCTTTTCCTATTGCACCGAAATACATCAATTCAAACTTTTGGGTCGAGGATTTTACATCCAAGACTCGCACTCGCTTAGGATTCTTTTCCTATCGCACTAAAATACATCAAATCAAACTTTTGGGTCGAGGATTTTACATCCGAGATCGCACCGCTTTAGGATTTCTTTTCCTATGCGACTGAAATACATCAAATCAAACTCTCGAGGTTACGGATTTTACATCCAATACCGCATTATTCTGAGGTCTTTCCTCATTGCAATGACTCAATCCAATCGATTCGATCTTCTTTTGGGGTTGAAGATGTTACATCTAAAACTTCAAAATTCCAAATTTCATTACAAATCAAATCCCTTCAAATTAATCTTGACAAACTTCAATCTAAATTGAAACTCCAAATTGAAATTTAAACTCACACATCATAACTTGAACACGAAACAAAACAAAGATTTAAATCGAAATTCTCCCAGATCATGTGATTTGGGATTCACCTCCTTTTCCATTCCCCAGCGAGAGTTCAAGAATCTCCAGTTCCAGAGATATACTTGACACTCCCCAGCGGAAACCCTTCTACTTCGTCCTAAGTTTGTTACTCGGACATCTGTGTTGGTTTTGTTGATCGCTTCGGTCAACACCAATACGTGCGGTGTGCTCCGTCGACTCACCACACCTATCGGGGGTCCATTTGTTGACCTCATTTTTGATGAGGTCTTCTCTTCTTCTCTTTAGTACTTAGGATCTAGCCTCAGGCTTTTCCTTCGACTATCTTAGAGGACTAGAATCGGGACCCATCTTTTAGAAATTCAAACCACTTCTTAACTCCCCGCAAACTCCACAAACTTGACTATAGACCCCTAATCACCTAGAGGGTTGAAATCAAATGTGGAAGTTTAAAGGATGAGTTCCTATAGGACTCTTTGGCCTTAGGACTGCCCTGGGTGGCCTGGTCTGGTGAAGGGCTGACTTACACATACACTACACCTATGCACTACACTTTCATACACCTCCCAAAAACACACCTATACCTGACTTGACCTCCTGACTCATGTAGGTGATTCACATGGATGGTCCTTGACCCCTAAGCCCTTGGCTAACAGGGTTAGGAACAACATGGTGAATGCCTCAAATGAGTCCCTTCATGGCTCATATGGGCTTGATATGGCTTCATGGCTCAACAAAAATGATTTCATTTCACTTACATCCACTCAATCTTCAATTTTCCAAATTTTCAATTTTTGACCCCGGGACCCTACACCCACCAACCCTACCAAATGCCCTCGAAACTACCCAAATTTCTCAAAAATTTCCAAATTACCCAAAATTCCTCAAAACCATTCCTAAACATTTCCACATTACTCAAATTGACCATTCCTAGCCAAAAATACCAAAAATTCCAAGAATACCCTCCCAATACCTTCCAAATACCCAAAATACCCTTTTCGACCCAAAAATCCAAAAATTCAGAAAATTCCCATAAAATTCCAGAAAATCCCAAATATTCCCAATTTCATTTTGTTCAACTACACCATGGGCCAATTTTGTCAATTTACCCCACTTTTATCAAAACCCCCAATTTGACCCATTTTAACCCAAAGTAAACCCAATGTCAAACCTAACCTACCCAATTGACCCAAATTCTGATCCAATTCGATTCTAAACTGCAATTCAACATCCCAAACACCAATCTAGACCAAAGCCAAGCTTAATTTGATTGAAATTTGGGTCCAATTTCACTTTTGGCCTTAAAGCCCAATTTGGACCCATGACCCAAACCTAACCCAAACTCACCCAATTCAACTCCAATTAACCCCAAATCTTTTCTAAACCTTCCTTTACATCCCCATAAACAAAACACTAGCATGATTTGCCCAAAATTTAGACCCAAACCCCACTCAAATTCAACCCAAAATCAAAAAGGCCCATTTTGACCTAAACCCAAACCTAGCCCAAATGAGCCCAAACCCCAAAATCAAAACCCAACCAAAGCCAAAACCTCTTTGAAACACTCCCATAAACATTTCCCAACATTAATTTCACATCAACTTCAATTCTAGCCCAACTTTGGCCCATGGTAGCCCATTTTGGTCCACTTTAGCCCACTTACCAATTAAACCCAAATTCAAACCAATTCAAACCCAAATCACTTCAAATTTGTTTCAAACCACTCATGACACATCTCTAAACTAAACCCAACATTTATTTGGCCCAAGCCTTTACCAAAATTTCATCCCAAAATCCATTTTAAAATTCAAAAGCCCACTTTCCTAAACCATTTTAAAAGCCCATCCTAAAGCCCACATTACAATCTCATCTCATCCTCACTTAATTAAAATCATTCCTAAGTCTTAAATCAGCAATCAAATCTTTCTAAACAAAGCCATATGACAAACCATCCAAATTTTACACCAAATTACCAAAAATTCTTAAAACCCATTTTCATGAAATTGACCAAGCTTTCCCCAAGCCAAAGGTGAGCCATGAAGCCATGCATGAGCCACATGGAAGCCATGAGAGCCTCTTTACATGTCACCATACCATATTGGGTAGGAAGGAGGGCCCCTTTCCTTAATCCCTAAAGCTCATTAGCCTTAATCATGATTCACCTAAACCTAAATTTAATCCAAATATATTTGGATGGAGACTTCTCCATGCCAAACCAAGCTGATCCCTTTGATCCCCCACAGCACCCAAAGCCACCTCGAGGGGTGCACTAAGCCCAAATGGGTGAGTTGACCCATTTAGATCCAAAATGGTCTTTCCCCCATTCCATTTCAATCCAAGCTCTTTACACTTGGCATTTGCCAATCGCTTGCACAAACACCCGCCCTCGACCCACTCGACCCCGAGGGTGACCCTCGCCTGCCGGCCAGCCACCCCGCCGCCGGAAAACTCCATGGCCGAGAGGTCCAAGTCAATCCAAGCTTGGAATTCTCACCGTCGAGCCGCCCCATGCCCAGTGGCCATTGCAGCTGTTCTTCACTTGCCATGAGCAGCTGATCCCAGCCCCTAACTCCCCCTGGGAGGCCCTCCAACATCTCCTATTTAAACCCCTCACCCTCTCGGCCATGAGAGGAGAGTTGCACAAACCTTGCCAAAACTCTGCCAAAATTGTTCCAGACCCCTCCTCATACACAGAGCACTTGATCCCCAGTGAGATCCCCCGCCATTTCCTCTCCGCGAGCTCGATTTCGCAGTCGAAATCCAAGCCCAAAACCAGGACACTCCCCACAGCGTGGACCAATCCCCAAATCGATTGATCCTACACCTTCACCGGACCAAGGGAAGGTGTCCACCGCAAAAGCCCCATCTCCGAGGCCACCCGGCTTGCTCCGTACTCCAAGCTTTGTGATCAGCCGTGGTCGAAGTTCAACCTGGACAATTCACTGCGACCAGGAGACTTCATCCCTAGCCTCCCGCAGCCTCCAACGAACGTGCCAAGCATCTCCGATCGAGGCTTCACCTCTCGCAGCTAAGGTATGAATTAATTCTTCATCCCGAGCTTCCGGAGATTCTCCATTTCAAATGCCTTAATTGCAATGCATGTTTACCAGTATGGATGTGTTCGTCTCTTCAAGACGAATCCATAGAGCATAAGAACATAAAAATCCATTGAGTGTCGAGTGAGATCTTAAGGATTTAGTGTGGACGGCTCTCGGGTGAGGACACTTGGGGACGATGAACGGATGCCGTCCATTTAATACACGCGCGGACGGACGGCTCAGATGGCGTCGGACCAAGAGACGGTACGAGAACCGCGGGGCCCGGGCTGCTGACTCAGATGGCGGCGTCGAATGGGAGCGCGCCACGCGGCATTTCGGAGCTGCCGAGGTCGACGCGGCGCGCGTGGATAAATAGAAAAATAGGGTATTTTCTATTTATTTAATTCCCGTAACTTTGAAAATTCATATCTTTGTGTAGGAAAATCATAAAAATAAAATAAAAATACCCTCTTGCTCGGTGAACGAGAGGAGAATAATGTGGAAAAGAAATCATTTAATTTCATCAAGTATTTTATTTTTAATTAATTATTTACTCCTGCATTGTTTTAATTCTCCATGCATGTATACAATTCACCATGGCATGAGACCATAGAGCTTTGAAGCCTCCGAACTTGGGAACATTCCCTGAATTTTCCAAGGTCGAGGCCATCTCCGTGAAAAGTTATTGATTTTTCAAATGCATGTTGCTGTTTTAAGTATTTTAATTTCAAAAATTAGCATGTTGTGAAATAAATTCTAGGAAAATTTGGTGATGTTCCACATGACCAGAGGACCCTAGGAAAAATAGGATTTGAGTTAATTCACTTAGATTAACCCTAATTGGCTTAAACACCTAAAATAGGTTTCTAATTAATTAGAGTTAACCATAGATCAAATTGACTTGAAATCAATTCTCCATTGACCTTTAGGATCAGAGGAACCCACCATAAAAATTTGAGGTCAATTGGACTTGGTTAGCCCCACTAATTGGGTTGATTAAGCCACTTAGCCATTTTAAACTTTAAAAATTCATAACTTTCAAAATATCTTGCAAAAATTCACCAAATTGGTTTTGGAGTCTCTCTGATATCAGGGGAGTTCAGGAAAATTAAAATTTCAATTTTCTAAAAAAGTTGATTTTTAATATTATTTTAATATTTTTAATAATTAAAAAATAATAAAAATCACAAAAATAATAAAATTCACCAAAATGTCATATTTTGAATTTTAATCACTTAGGAACAAGTCCCATATTTTTCCTAGGTCTATTTAGTGAGATATTAATTTTTAAAGCCTTAGGGTAATTTTAAAATAAAAAAAAATGTATTTTCTAGCATTTTCACCAAAATAATTATAATAAATCAAAGAAAAATCAGAAAATTGCAAAGTTTGGTTCTCTGGAATCCTTGACATCAGAGGGAATTTTAAAAATTATAAAATTTATTTTTCAACATTTATTTTATTTTTAAATTAATTAATACTCCAGAACTTAAAATAATTCTAATAAATAAAATATAATTCAAAAAATTACAAAATTTGGTCCAAGTGGTCCTCTGGTCATTAGGAATGTCCCCTAATTTTCTTAAGGACAGAAACTTTCCCTTCGTCATGTTATTGAATTTTCCTTGAAAATCTCTATTTTCTACTAAAAATAATTATATAAATAAATTAAATGCAGAAAAATCACATTTTCTCCTCTCATGTCTTTATTGACATATGAGTGAAGTCTCATAAAAATTTCAAGTTCATTTGAGTTCAACTTAGTGAGTTATGAAATTATTAGGCTTAAAGGGCAAAATGGTAATTAAAATTTTAACCCTTAATTAAAATTTTAGGTCTCATAAAAATTAACAAGTAAAATATTTGATCCTAATCTGATTTGGATGATTGAAATTTAAATAATTAAAGGGTAGAAACCCATTAAGCAATTTAAAATGATTAAACCTTAATTAAATAACTAATTGAATTTGGAAGAATAATAAAATTTGGAATTATTAAAATAGGGATATTATTAGGAAGAGACTTATTCTTTAATTTAAAAATCCCTAAATTAATCATCTCTTAATTAAAATGATAACTCAAATTTAAAATATTAAAAGACTTAATCATTAAATTAAATTAAATCATTAAACTCTTTCAAAAAAAATCTCAATTAAATTAAATTAAATCAAGATTAAAAGTTGCATTAAATTAAATTAAAATTAAGTTAAATCAAATAAACAAATTAAATTAAATTAAATTAAATTAAATAAAATAAAATAAAATTAAATTAAATTAAATTAAAATTAAATTAAATTAAATTAAATTAAATTAAATTAAATTAAATTAAATTAAATTAAATTAAATTAAATTAAATTAAATTAAATTAAATTAAATTAAAAATTAAATTAAATTAAATTAAAATTAAATTAAATTAAATTAAGAAATTAAATCAAATAAATTAAATTAAATTAAGAAATTAAATCAAATAAATTAAATTGAATTAAATTAAATCAAATCAAATTAAATTAAATAAATTAAAATAAATTAAATTAAAATAAATTAAGTTAAATTAAATAACATCACTTAAGACATAAAATCTAAGATAACTTGAACACTATTCCAAACTTAAATCATTAATTTGAACTTAAATTTGAATCACAAATCATTAAATATCGTTTTGCCCTTAGGAGCCTTAGTTATCATAACTCCTAAATGAACATCAAATGAAGTGACACTTCACTTATAAGGATATTCAAACATCCTAGTTCACTCGAGCAAGTTAACAAAACTTGAAAACCTCGGACGGTTGATTCATTTACACAATTAAATTCATTTGGACTTAAAACAATCCTAGAAATATTGAAAAGATGTTTAAGATTCTTCTTAAGCACTTCCTCAATATGATAGGATATTTACAAGAACAATTGAACTTAATTGTTCTTTGATGAAGAAAATCGTCTTCAAACCAAAAACACAAAGAACCTAGACGTCATAGGAAACGATTAGCTTATAGGATTAGGAACTTGGTAGAAAACCATAAACCCTTTCCCTTAGCTTTACCTAGGATCTTACTTAAATATTCTAACTGTATTTTAAGTGCAGCTTGGAATGACGGGAAGATTCTCCAGGTACGCTTTTACTTTATTGCAATTTACTTTATTGCAATTTACTTACATGCACTGTACTTTACTTTTCTTGCATGATAAACAACGATTGCATGAAAACCGACACCTTTAGGACGTAAACCAAAACTCGAAACCCATAACTAAATTAAAAGACATTACAAGATAAAATTCACCTCCACAACATTTCAAAATATAAGACAACTCAAAATTTAATCACAAACGTAACACAAACCGCAACTACAACTAAATTAAAACGTCTCATTGAATGATCGGAATACCTCGGATGATGTAACCCACGTGTTGCTAACGGGATTTCCCACGGTCTAAATGAAAGTGCGGAACTCATTTAGTTGAGTTTAGCAAATTCATCCGGACTAAGTGAATTCGATGAAAATAACGGTGTCGGGATGACGGAACCGTGGGATCTTAATCGGTTCCGTTTAATCAACTTTAAGATCCGTTTTAATTAAAACATAAAAAATACTTGGAAATTAAGACTTCTCTAAACCGTAACACTTCTCTCACCTCCCGATTTATGATTTCTAAAACTAAACCTCTCGCAACAACAAGGAGCTCGGAGCATGGTGGGCAACACGGCCATCGTCATCAGCAAAACCTGAGTCTACTTCAGCAAAACTTTCTTAGAATAAAATAACCAAGCCATAGGATTTCGAGGTAGTTTGCCTAGTGCAACATAAATCCTCAACTTTTCGTTAGGCATTTGCATAATTATGTTATGCAAATTAAGCCCTAACCGGTCTTAGGATTCCGAGGTAGTCGTCCGATACGACATAAACCCTCATATCTTCTAGGCTATTTGTATGATTCTATCATATAAATATAAGCCCTAATTAACTAAAATTGGCAAGATTAAAACAGTAAATAAACATTAGGACTTTCCTAAATTCAAGCCAAACAATAGGATAGTCGGGAGATTACCGAAGTTCGCTTCGAATCCGTGATCTCTCCTACTTTTCTTCCTTTGAATTCCCAAAATAAAAATGTTCCAAATTTGATCCATTCCCTATTGAAATTCCAAAATTCAACCCCTTGAAAACTTAAACTTTGAAATTCTCGAGAGCGGAATTATTGATTATCATCGAGAGTTTTCTTAGGTGATTCCCGTCACTTAAGATGTAATTAACTATAGGGGCTTGCCCTTATAGGGAACTTTAAGAACCTGAGTAATATAAACCCCGTTTAATAGTTTCATATTAAGCAGGGGAATTTGTCGGCTTATAAAATTGGTTCGCAGACCAAACGGATATCACAAACCTTTCTAGTTTATTTAATCGAGCCCCATTATCAAGCAGTGTGTCTATTCTTCGGGATAGATACACGGTTTGTGGTGCGGCGCTCGTTTATATAAACTATTCGGGATGTGAGATCGGTTTGATTTCATATCTTAAAATTCTCAAATTCAAAATTATTTTTAAAATCAAATACTACTTTTCAAATTATTTATTTAAATTAAATTAAAATTCGCCGACAATTTTTGTAGGCGACTCTCTTTTCAAAAATACAACACTCAACCTAAAAATATGCCGACAAAACCTTACCTTATTTCTGCACATCCAGATAAACCAGGCCACAACACAAGGAACCACCAGGAGATTCACCTTAT